>VZUI01024770.1:0-153223 GCA_013401135.1 Cettia cetti | reverse complement strand
TTTTTTTTTTTTTTTTTTTTTTTTTTTTTTTTTTTTTTTTTTTTTTTTTTTTTTTTTTTTTTTTTTTTTTTTAACTAAGTAATCAAGAAGAAAACAAGTTAAAACCAAACGTGACACAAGGAGTTGAAGTTAGGGAGATTTATGGTACCACTTCCATATTTTCTCCACTGAAAATGTACTAGTCTCCTTGTTAATGCAAAACACCGACTAAGTGCAACACTGTTAATGCAACACTAAGCTAAGGTGTGAAGTCCAGAGTCATAAACAATTCCATTAAAGGTAGCTCTAAGGAAGCTGACATGGCTACATAGCAAACATCAAGCAAAAACCATCCCCAGGTTCAGCTTAGCACTGCATGAAATCATACAGACCTTATATATCCATACTTAATCAACAAAAGGAAGACTGAAGTCAGACAATGTCACTCAACCAGCCCCAGTACTCATCCCACTAGGAAACTTCTTCCCTTAGACACCTTTGTTGCTCACCCACTACTGCTGTACAGTGGGGCATGCATCCATCATCTGAACAAAACTGTGAAAGGTTGTGTTGGAACAGATGAAAAGAAATTAATAACTTATTTGTACCAACCACAAACACTGTTGCTCTCCTATTCACATCAGCTGGTGGAGAGCTTGGATCTGAGAGCACACTAAATGCAGTTATCCACCCTGGGGTACGAGGTTTGGGCACAGCCTAAAAATATGCAGATCTTTCTCCACATTCTAGCATTGTTCTATGTTTTCTTGTAGCATGGTGCTGTCCAGACAGTATTAAATTGTTTGGCTGGATAATTGTTTCATGTCTCTACTCCACTCTGGTGAGATCCCACCTTAACTACTACAGCACAGGAAGGACATCAACCTGCTGGAGCGAGCCCAAAGCAGGGCCACCAAGCTTACTAAAGGAATGGAGCACCTTTCCTATGAAGAAAGATGATTTGGGGTTGTTCAGACTGTAAAAGAGAAGAATTAGGGGTGACCTAATTATGTCCTTCCAGTACCTGAAGGAAGCCTACAAGAAAAATAGAGTATTTACAAGGGCATGTAGTGACAGGACAAGGGGGAATGGTTTCAAACTGAAAGAGAGTAGGTTTATAATACATGCTAAGAAAAAAATTCTTCACTGTGATGTTGGTGGGGCACTGGAACAGGTCCAGAGAAATTGTGGATGCCCCATCTTTGGAAGTGCTCAAGACCAGGTTGGCCATCCAATCTGGTCTAGTGAAAGGCGTTCCACAGCAAGGGGATTGGAACTAGATGGTCTTCAAGGTCCCTTCCAACCCAAACCATCCTCTGTTTCTATGATAATGGCCAAGTGGTTGTCTGATAAGTTTTGAAATAGCCAGCAGGGAAAATGCTTCCTAGTGTACATATTAAAAAGTTACAGTTTTCAGAATTTTTGATCTGTATTCTAACAATTTTTCAAAATAATGACTAAAAAATCTGGGTTGACATCACCTGGGAACTCCTCTCTTTTAAAGCCTGCCCTAACAGCAAATCTTGTAGAGGATATTTTTTGTTATCATGGAAGTTTCAATTTAAATTGTGTCATAGGCATTACTGGCTTTAGAGTGAAACAGTTCCTTTAAACAGGTGTGATCCAAAGAGGAAAAGGATTCTTAGATACTTACTTGTTTAAGTTGGCTGATCAAATAAATTCTGGTATGCTAATGGCTCCAAAAGCTTTCATGTTACTTCTGTTGCTTCAGAAATACTTGTACTAGTAATCATATTTGCACACTAGCAACCATTTGCCATAATTGTATTTTATGGAAAAAGTATTTCTGAATTAACACTATAAGACCAAAGTTACTAGGCACTATTTTTTTAATGAAAATACTTTTTTTCTTTCCCACAAGTTTCTAAGATTATTTTTGCATGCTTAGGTAGAAAAGATAAGCATTGTAGCCTGTCTTCACAACAGAAACTGTGACAGTGCCTGTAGGACAGACACCTTTCAGGAAGATCAGCTTAACAGGCCTTTGTCACTTACCCTAAAATCATTTGGTGTGGCTTGAATGACTACTGATGCTAGAGGGAGAAGAGATTCCTCTCTTTCCTTCTTCATCTTTCCTTGAAATAAGAAGACAATGAATGACTGAAAGCAAAGGAAATGGCCAAGGACTCCATAGGTCCTGAAGGTCAGGTTTGCATCTGAGACTGTTGTGGCAAAGCTGTTGGTCCTAGAAAACTTCAGTTATGAGTTTTTCAGCATGGTGGATTGCTGAAAAGAGACTGACATGGAAAAAAAAAAAAGACATATAAATGGATTATTCTTCTGCATCTCTTTTTTTCCATCTACATGCAGTAATCCTGAAATGGCTAGAGTGTACTAAGAATTCATCTCTTTGGAAGCCTGAGGAGTCTCATACCATCTCAAGTGTTTTTGTGTGTTGCTGAGCTTCTGGCTCCATGTCTCACTCAGCCACCTGCATTATGGGAGACATGGTGAATGAAAATCCACATCTTTGCAGGGGTTTTCTGTCCTTTGGATTGGAGCTTATCCTTCCTATGAGAAACTTCATGGGTAGGATGAATGAGAATAGTGGCTTAGTTTTTTTTGGTCAGGATACATGTGCCTGCATCTTTGCACCTTCCACATATTTCATTAATAAAAAAGGGCTATCATTTATTGAAAATGTGCATAAAATAGGTTTATACATTAGAACAGGTTTGTCTCATAAGTTTCTAATTACTATTATAATCAGTCAAAACTATTCTGCTGATGCATCAGAGTCGAAGAAAAACTGGCTACAGAATCAATGATTGATTTCAAGGAACAATTTTGAAAAATACACAACTGTTCACTTAAAGTGGAATCAGGAAATACTTGGACTTGAGCCACAGGGCTTTGGGTTTATAATAATAATATATTATTATTATTTTAAATTGTTTGAAGCTCACTTAGATGTAGTTTGAAGCTACTTTAGATTTATGCTGGTATAAACTTTCAAGTAGTTATCTTCACTGTCCAGGTTCATTGAAAATCCTTCTTGGTCTAAATTGATACTATTCACATGAAAGATAATCTGAAAGAATATTCATGTACCGTTTCTGCCATATACTTTTTTTACAATATTTCAATCACATCATTTGTTGTGCTACCGTTATCTGGTCAGTGACACTTCGTTGGATCACCTTTTCCTAGTGCTGAGGATTTTCCTACCCAAACTGCAGACTTTTCCATTTCGTCGGCACTCTCGATAGCGAGTAACCGTCCTGTCCGCGGAGGCAGCTTCAGGCAGGCTGTCCAGGCAGGCTCGCCCGGACACGCGTGGATGTGTGGCACAGGGATGCTGCTCCCGGTGCTGCCAGTGCCCCCGAGACACAACGCCTGTGAGGTCCTCGCTCAGGTGCACATCCGACCCATCTTTGCCATTTTTCTGTACACGTGCTCCCGACGGCAGCTGATAAATAGGGCTGGATATAGCCCCGGCACCTCCCCAAGATAAGGCTAAGGGCGAGACGACCCTCTTGGCTGCGGGGTGGTCAGGAGGCGGTGCCGACCCGCAGCCGGGAGCCCTCCCGTTCTCTCCGCCGCGGCTCTCCCGGAGGTTGTCGCGGCTGTGCCTGGGCAGGATCCGCCCGCTCGGCGACCCGCGGCTGGGGGAGGGGAGGGGAGCGAGGACGGGCGCCCTCCTCGCCCTTTCCGCGCCGGAGAGGTCCCCCCCACCCTGAGGCGGAGCTCCTGTTTGCCTTCGCCGTTGCCTCTGCTCGGGACTCCCTTCGGCGAGCGGAGGGGGCCTGGGAGGGGGCGGCTGCCCGCCTTGGAAGAGCCTCGGGGCGGGGAGGGGAGGCGGGCTGGCCGCGGCTGCCGCTTGGCCAGGCCGGAGGCACCACGTCAGCCACCCGCAGCCGCGGGGGCCGCGATGGGCGACCCCAAGTGACTGCAGCCCCGACCCCAGTCCCGGGACAGAGAACGATGGGGCGGCCGGCCCTTGGGGGCACAGCGCGGGCAACTCCTCTCATACCCACCTCGGCCCCCCTCCCCCGCGAAGGGAGAAGCCGTCTGCCGGGCAGACGTGGCAAACAAGCCCGCCAGCTTTCCCTCAGCCGGGTGGGTGGGTGGCCGTCGCGAAGGGGTGCTGCCGGGAATGCCCGTCCTCCTCCTTGCTCCCGGAGTCCCGTTCAGCTGGCCAGGAGCGCTCGGGGCGGCGGCTGCGGGGCACCCCGGGCTCCCCTCGCACACACACGCTGCCCGAGCGGCCGCGAAGCCGGGAGGGGAGACTGGCAGGGCTCTGCCCGCGCCCTGGACGGACGGAGCTGCTTCCCCGGGGAGAGCCAAGAGCTGAGACGCGAACGGGCTCCGCCGCGGCTGCGGGAAGGCTGAGGGGCTGTCGGTGTCCCCGGCACTGGCTGTCCGCGGGGAAACGCCAGGGGCGCGGGACCGGAGTGACCGTGCTAGAAGGGTCGTGCTAGAGAGGATGGGGATGGGGGGAGCGTCGCCTTTTGCCTTTGGTTACAGTGAGACTGCGGAGAGAGGTTGAGTTGGGATCCAGCCTGATCCAGCGTCCTCCCGGCTCCCCCAGCCGCTTCCCCTCGGGGCGGGAGGCGCCGCCGGCCCTGGACAGCTCCCGCTTTGAACGCCGTCGGGGCGCTGCCAGCCGGCTGCCCGGCGAGGCTCCCGGCCGCGCTCCCAGAAAAGCGGGGCGAGAGGGGCGTGGGACGGCTGAGGGGGAAAATAAGAAAGGAAAGGGGGAAAGGAAAAAAAAAAAGAGAGAGAGAGAGAGAGAGAGGCGACGAGTCAGATTTTCCTTCCGAAAGCCTCAGTGTCCACGTCCTCAAAGCATGGAACCAATTTAGCGTCGCCGCCCCCCGGCGCTGCCGCTGCCAAAAGCTGCTGCGGAGGGCTGGAGACATGGGGCACGTGATGGCCTGGGCGGCGCCGGGACCCTCCTGCGGTATAAGTAGGGAGGACCGAGACTGGGTCAATTTAGCGTCCCTGGCAGCAGGTTTCTGCTAAGGTTGGAGTTACTCCTCGAGACTGTATGCCTGCGTCCCACAGGCGATAGCTAACCAACCGACTCGGCACCACAAGGAGTCTGCATGTCTTGCAACTAGACATGCTCAGCTTTGTGGATACACGGATTTGGTTGCTGCTCGCAGTAACTTCATACCTAGCAACAGGCCAACGTAAGTGCTTTCCGCTTGTTTGTGGCAGGGGTGGTGGCAGGGGTGGCTGTCCGGCTCTGCGCTCTGTGCTTTGTCCCGACGACCGCCCCACGCAAGGCAGTCTGCAGGGAGTTGCCGCTTCCCAGGCGGTAGAGACCAGCTCATAAACTGCCACCTCCGTCCCAGATCAGACTCTAGAGGCTTTCTTGCTCTCAGAAAAAGATGGCAAATGGCCAACAAGATCCCCCTCTACGGAAAAAAAAAAAAAAAGGGAAAATAAAAGAAAAAAAAGGGACCACCTCCCCCCAGATGGGCTCGTTCCTAGAGGAGGACGCAAAGCCTCACCTCCATCGCAGATACTGCAAGGAGATACAGATACAGGCTGGGAGGAGAGTGCTTGCGGCGAGTGGAAGGTGCACTTTTGTGAGACTTGAGGCGCGCTTTCCGAAGCAGGGAGCCGGGGGAGCGGCGGCTCATCCCTCCATCCATCCCTTCCCTCCCTCCCTCCGAGGGCTGCGAGCGCGGCCGGCCCGCGCGCGGGGCGCCCCCTGCGGGCCGCTCGGGGTGCGCTCGGGGCCAGCGCGGCGGGCGGAGCTGCCGCGGCTGGGGGGGCACAGTGTGGGGCAGGAGGAGGGAGGCAGGGAAAAGGGACAGAGCTGCGCTCCAGTGCGAAAACGAAGCGAGGGTCCCCGAGGGCGCAGCGCAGGTCTCCGCCTCTCGTTGGATGAGGATGCGGTGCCCCCTCATCGCAGCCAGCGAAGCGCGCGCACACACACCCCGCACACTGAGATGGGAGAGACACGCACCCCCCCACTCGGCTGGGGACGAAGCGGAGCCTTCCTGCAGGGCAGCGACCTGTGAAGGGCCCCCTGAGCCCCTGGCCACCGTGGCTTTGACCCAGGGTTTGGCCGCGTTCCCGGGCGGAGGAGGGAGGGAGCAGTCGTGCGCTGCCCTCTCCTGGAGCTGGGAGCCCTCGGGATGATGCCCCCAGGGATAATGCCCCCCGGGAAGGTGCCCCGGGTCGCCCTCGGCGGGGCGGGGGGCGGCGGCGGGGCCGTTCTGGACGGGCTTTCTGGGGACATCTCTCCTACCCCGGCGACGCGAGGCAGCTGCGCCTTGGCAAGGGAGACGGAGAGGTCCGTGTGGGGGACCCCGAACCGAGCGCCCCGCGCTTCCCGCAGGGAGTTTGGGTAGGCGCCCTTGTCACCGTCACCTGCGGGCTGTAGTGGCTTTAGTTTTGTGTTGGGTTAGCACAGGCTGCCTGTGTGGATTGCAGCGCTTTCAGCGTTTTAGCACTTAGATTTTTCTGGACTGCACGAATCATCCGAATTTAGTGTGATCATACACTGCCAAAGTGACACGTTGTGGAAAAAACATCCAACAACTGTTAGTTAGTTAGTTAGTTAGTTAGTTAGTTAGTTAGTTAGTTAGTTAGTTAGTTAGTTAGTTAGTTGGTTAGTTGGTTAGTTGGTTAGTTGGTTAGTTGGTTAGTTGGTTAGTTGGTTAGTTGGTTAGATTAGTTAAATTCCTGGCGTTCAAATGAGATGTGAGATTCTTTTACTATGGTGAGTTTAAGTCAAAATAGATTTTTAATTCCTTGAAATTAAGAAACTCAGAAAATTCTTTTCTCCAACTAATGAAAAACAGTGCATACTCACACTTAGCAGTGCATAACATACAGAGATAGTTATTTGCAGTTAGGTATTTAATAGCTTCAAACTGTTCCGTGTTACACAGTTTAACAGGAAAATGTGGAAATAGGGACGTTTGGCTAGAATCTTCCCCCATAAAACATGGGTTTGGGCCATTTTTCTAAAAAATTCAGATTATCCCTACAGTTTAGTATTTTAACATCTGCCAGTCTGCCTGGGCTTATTAGTCTCTTGCATGAACTCATATGCAGAAACACATAGGTCTGGGAGGGTTTCAATGGAGGTATGTTGAAACATATTTAGAGCAGGCTTACAGTTGATATCTGCCTTTTTACTGTGTCAGCCATATTACTTGTCGTGATTTAATTAGCAAGTCCATTTTGAATTTGAAGTACATGGCAATTTCACCTATGAGTCTTTCCAGTCTAAAATAACCATCTTAACAGTAAGAAATTACATTAGGAAAATGTTTATTGCATTAAAGAAATCAGCAAAATTGCATTTGAAATTAAAAGCAGCGCATTTAATTTTTAATTGAAAGCAAGTTTAAAATTTAAAACTTGGCTCTAATTATCTCTTTTTTTTCTTTCCCTTCTCTTTGCAGATGTGAGTGAGGTCAGTATAATTTTTTATCTAATATGTAACACTCCAGTTAACAGGCTAGGCTTCTCTTTTTGTGGCAGTATTATTTTCTAACATTCATTCCCAAGATGGTCATGGAAAAGTGGTGATTAAATCCTGAAGGCATTGCCTGGAAAGGTACCCACCCCAATTTCACAAGTGGGACGGCCTTTTTGAGAGACTGCCTTCATAGGTGTAGAGACCATGAGGAGAAAGTAACGGAGCAGTGCTGTTTGGACATTGTACCTGGCAGTTTGGATTGGAGATGACTCTGCTTTAAAACCAGTTTTACAGTCTAAGTTTCATTGCACATTAGGATTATGGAAGAGCTCAGGTGTGACTTTTTTTTTTAAATTCTAGTATTTTAGGCTGCAATAGCTATAAAATTGTCAGTCTTCAAAACAACGTTTTATTATAGTTACACACACCTCTGCTATATATAACCTCCTAGCCTTCGGAGTAACTTTAAATCATAGGGCATAGTAAAATATATTGGACTGAAAAAAAGTATAGTTGTGTAAGAAAATGAGTCTAAGTTTATGCATTATTTTAGTTTAAAATACTGGCAGAAATTGTAACTTTTTTTTTTTTTTAATTCTCTTCCTATTTTTTTCCAGGCACCTGCAGGGCGCAAGGTAAGCATTTTTATTTTTCTTGTGTGGAAATAAAGATGATATGAGGGAGTCTTCTGCAAATTAATATTTTGTTGAATTTTGGATAAAAGGAAAATTGACTATACTGCTTATTTTCATTGTTCTCTGAAAATAGCAGTAGCGCTGAGATGAATGGGTAGAAAGAAAGGAGGGAATGATCAATGCAGCATTTTAATACCAGGTTAAATTCAAATATTGAATTAAAGGTGTTTCACCTGTGAGCAGAACTAAGCCTACCAAGACCTAAATGACATCAAATTATCATTCTTATTTAAACAGAGTTCCTTTGTAAAGATTTATGTGGATTGAATAATACAGCAATATCCATACAGGTCTGAAAGCCTAATCAATTCTATATTATTTCTAAAAGTCACTGCTGTTAAGTTAGAACTAATTTGTTAGAAATAAACCCCAGTTTTGCAAGTAGTTTTGTGGTCTGTGAAGTGATACTTTTAATTCATACAACAGTGGCAGTAGCTAATCTATTTGCAGTAGATTATTGTGGACAAAAATACGCTGTCTAGAAAATAGCTGTTAGACCTGTATATGCAGCCTTCTTTTCCTTTGTAATGTTCACTAATTATTCTTAATGTATCTGTTTCCCTGTATTGTCCTGGAAAGTTTCCACGGTAACTCATTGAGTGTTATTTTCTTCTGGCAGGGCCCTAGAGGAGACAAAGGGCCACAGGGAGAAAGGGTAAGGAAGTAGACTGACATTTACTTGTGATCTTTAAACAGTAGTTGTTGGAAAACCAGTTGGAAAAAAGTTTAAGCATTCCTGTGAGATTAAATGATTGTACCCATAGAAGCTTGCACTTGCAATTTCATTAAAAAAAGAAACGAAGTTACCTATGTACCAAATTCAGCATAATTATGGTCATTGTGCCTGAGCAGATGTGGTTGAGATCAGAGAGCAGCCTAGCTCTTCAAGTGATGATTTGAAAAATGTTTTTCCAACTGCTCACAGTGGAAATAACGCATAGAAATGCAGAGGGAAAAGTTTACATGTAAAGATGTAATCTTTGAATAATGAGGTTTTATGGCTTCTCTACATAAAACCTGAATAAACTAAGCGGATTTTGAAGATAATTTGTTATCTCTGCCTCCAACAATGTTTTGGAAAGGCTCTTTTCTTGGCAGCTGGGCATTTGCTACCTACCTTCTTCTAGTCCAGTGTTATACTGCGGAGGGCT
Organism: Cettia cetti; assembly: GCA_013401135.1. Taxonomy (NCBI): domain Eukaryota; kingdom Metazoa; phylum Chordata; class Aves; order Passeriformes; family Sylviidae; genus Cettia; species Cettia cetti. Next base: position 143,990 of record VZUI01024770.1, on the reverse strand, counting down.
CTACCATAAAAGTAACCATCAATAAGGACAGTTGAATAATTTAATTGTAATGTTCATTCCTATTGCTGACATCTGCTTTTCTGGTTTGCTTCTGCATCATTGCTGCTTTTTGTAAAGTGGTATTCTGAACTTCACATACTTATCTGAGTTGTGTGTGGTTATGTGTCTTTTTTTTTTCATTCCTCTGAAAATGAAAATGCCATAGTACTGATGAGGGAGCTCTTGAAGATTTCTGAGATCATAGTGTGCTGACAAATGTAATGGAAACTATTAGGAAGACTGTATCAGTGTGGTCAGCTGGATATTTGGTTTAGGCTGCCACTAACTAAATTTGTTTAATGAAATGAGATGCTTTCTTTGTTCTTAAGGCAACAAGCCTAATTCTGTTCCTTTAGAAATCCATTTATTATGGATTTAATTTAGTACTGACCTGGATCCAAAAAACAAATTAAATACCTCACATCAATTGCCATGATGCCAAAACTTGACCAGCTTGTGTACTGAGGATTAAAGAATGTAAGGACAAATGTTACTGGACTGAACAGAGGTAATTTCAGCATGTTGTAAAAGAAGTTCTGACAGTGATAGCAGATGGATGGTATCAAAAATATGTAGAAGAGCACTGCTAAATTTTAAATGGGTTTGCAATTATACTAGCAAATTGTCTATACTGATTCAAAATGGGAATTGGACTTACTCTGGATCCATGTTAACTCATATCAGTAGGGCTGACCTGTTCTAATCCTCAGCTGGTCAAATTTTAGGCTTTCTCTAACAGGATCTGCCAGGCTGTGTGGGTCCACATGGGTCACTTGGGGTTCGTAGGTCCAAAGCTTGTCACTTAAGGTGAAACTTCCCAATTTGGACGTTATGCTTTGGTAGTGTAAATCCAATATTGCCCCCATTAATCTTCTCAAATATGAAGCTCCAGTACATATCTGATATAAGGTGTAGCAAAGTAACATAAAATCAGACTATGTTTATTTTCTCAGGTTAAGCATTTATTGAAACTATTTATTGAAATATATAGCACTTCTGTAGGGTGTGCTGTGGTTACTGAAGTTACCACATCAAAGATTTCTTCAGCCACTTCTAATTTTCAGTGTATAATTCTCTTCTTAACTCTAGGGTCCACCAGGTCCACCAGGCAGAGATGGTGAAGATGGTCCTCCAGGTCCTCCAGGGCCCCCTGGTCCTCCAGGTCTTGGCGGAGTAAGGCATCCAAACTTTCTATTACCAGAACTCATAAGCTGTGCTTTGTGACCAAGATGAAATTTATATCTGCTGGAAAACACTGTTGTGGAATTGAAGAGTAGAAGAAAAATTCTTTTGTGAGCCATGAGAAATTGATGGTCCCAGTTCCAATGAAACCTCCTTGGGATGTATATATTCCATGGAAAATTTGGATTTGCTATTCAAAAGGGACTTAGGAAGAAGAGCAAATCAACTCTGTTATTTAGCATTAAACTTACACTGCGATAATGTGTATGGGTTAGGATCAACTAAATGAAACCAGTGCTGTTAAGTAGATGGGGGAAAGAAATCTTTGTGGTTGGATTCAAGAGACAGCAACTGTATTGGAATAAGCAAAGAAGATGACTCCTTAAGCTAAAAATCAGTTAAAAGTGCTATAGAATTTTAGAGTGTTGTCCTTTAGAATTTTTTTATCTGTATTCATACTGCAGAACTATAAATGGGCTGTTGCATACACAATTTGTTCACCAGTGTCCATCATGTATTCTCTGCAGAATGCTGAATTTAACTCTTTGCTGGGCATTAGCTTGCAAAGGGAGCATGAAGACATAGGGTTGTATTGATCAAGTTTAGTAAGTCCTTCTGCATGGAAGAATACTCTTTTGACTTCAGTGTGAATAGCAATACTTTATTTTGCTAGTTGCAAATATCAAACTGCTTTCATTATTTTTTAATATGTTAATTAAACAAGCAAGAAAAGGGGGCTTTTTCTATTTTGATAAAATATCAAAAATATAATTTTCTATTTTGATAAAATATAAAAAATTCACTGCAGTGTTTCTGAGGCTGGAGGCTCCTCAGATATTTCTGAAACTGAAGGGCCTACCTAAATAGTGACTCAGGGCTGGTACATGGATTTTACTTATGCATATTTTTTCACTGCTTTGCTCAACTTCCCTCATTGGAAATTTGGCAGAATAATTTGAGAGTTTCAAGAAGGTTTTCAATTTTAAATGAGCAATGAATTTACAGTCCTAATTTTTAGTTCACACTATTGAATGCCTCTTTATCACTTCTGCAGAGATATTTGGGTTTGAAAGGACCTCCCCAATAAAATCAAGTCTTTTTGGAAACAAGTGAATAGAAACGTATTTATAGTAGGACTATATTTACTGAGTTATATGTCTGCTGCTTTAACAAACAAAAGCAACAAATACTTTATATATAGCAAGTATAACAAATCAAATTATATTTAGGTACAGAATGTTGATCAAAAATAGTTTTTACAGTAAATTTTCTAGTATTTTGATTTCAACCTTTTTATTATCTACAGAACTTCGCTGCTCAATATGATCCATCTAAAGCAGCTGACTTTGGCCCAGGACCTATGGTAGGTATATGACATAGCACTTGATAACTGAAATAAATAATGTGTTTGGGGTTTTCCTTTAACTCTAATTCAGCTGCATTAATGAAAAAAAAAAAACAAAGTTAAAATTAGTGGTTTGATCATATATTTACTCAGACTGGAAACTGATCCTTTAATATTGGATGATGGTAAGCATTTTAAATAGTCTGAGGACTTGAATCTGTATATTTATTTTGAATATAGTGCTCCTGGGTCTTGTGCTTTAACTCTGTTGACCACATTTTTATGAGTCAGTGAATCTCATAATCTGATGTTGGATAATACATGTACTGTGATAATAGTATTACTTTACCCATATTGAGACAGAAGTTTGTGTTTTAGGAATGAGATTAACTGTAATGCTGCTCTCTAAAGCAGACACAGGCCTAAAAAGTAACTCAGCATCTTTTCTCCACGGCTGTTCAATTCTTTTGATATTCTTGGATTGCACAGGTTTTCTAGGGAATTGGCCACTGCATTTGGTTCTCAACATCTGAATGTTAGTACTTGGTACTGTAAGGCTATTCTGAGGAGGACTCTTTATAGCTCAGTGTATACTATGTACAAATGGAATTTAAGGGGTCTATTGCGACTCCATATGAATTTCTAACCCTTCCTTATGTTAGGAAATATTTTCAGTGTACATAGATAGCAGAATATTGGTTAAATTCACCACACACAGACATCATAGACAGTGCACATGATGGATGAGCAGCAGGATGAAGGATGACCAGGATTAGGCCAAGTGCTTGTCTCCACTTCCAAAAACACTCTCATATTAAGTGGATTTTGGAAAATACTTTGGCATCCATTTAGTTACAAAATAAAAGAAAATAGGAGTACCTTTAATCAAGTTCTGCCCTCAATATCTGATGATTAATCAGAAAACATAGTTGAGAATTTATTTGAGGTGTCACCATTTCTATGTTCCAATTAGGTCACTTAGGTTCATTTGAGAGAAACAGCAGCAGAATCTACCTATTGTGAGAAAGTTTTAAGTTTCACAAATAATATGTAACAGATTGGGAAGGGAAAAGTAGTTATAGAATATAATTTATGAAGATATTCATAAATTCACAGGGTTTATGCAGAACATATGATTCAGACTGTCTAGAAACCCTTATTTTTCCTAGAATTACTGCATATTTTCATATCCACAACATTGCTTTAACTCCCAAAAATAAATGTTTGTAATTAATGTTCATTTATCCCTCTTAATAAAAGGTTTTCAGTCTTATGGGAAACCTACATAAACCACTGAAAATTTGGCATATGATTTTAATCTTTAAATGAGAAAATCTATAAAACTTTCCAAGAAAGCTTTAAAACCAATTTAAAACATAATTATTTTTGTTGAAGCATCTCCAAAATAATTTGTTTGGACTATTAAGTTAAAATTTCAATTTGCAGTTTTTTGCTTACTTAGAAAAACTTAAGATAACTGTTTAGAGAGAGCACCAAATCTATGGAAATTACCTTTTTAGAAGTGGTTTTCTCACCCTGTGTTTTCAAGATGTATGTAAATTATAAATAATGTCAAGGAGAGTATTTTAGTGACTTAGTTTGCAAGTGATATGAAAATAATTTAATCAACACCAGAAAATAATGAAATATTTAAATAGAAGTAGATAATTATTGGAAATAGATGTATACACAATATGTGTAAGAGCCTTTCATAATAAGTGTTATGACCCTTATCTTTAAACTCTGGACATTTCTGCACAGGAAGGGTAGAGGGAAGAATTCAAAAAAGAATGAAGCAGTTCACTTGATAACAAGCCAGAAAAGATTAAGAAGATGAATCATAAAATTCACACCCATAATGTACATTTCTAATCATCCCACTGGATTCTGTGCTGGTTTGTTGCCATTAGAAGATGTTTTCACTGGAACTGCCTGTGCAAATTCATGCAGGACTCTAAATTTCCTCTAATTTCATTTGAACATTGCTCAATGGAAACTGTGATGCTAACCAGTATTTTAGGAATGCTGGGAATTGATGCTATAGAGGAGTTTATATAATTGTAATGTTTTTAAAAAGATCTTGTGATTTTTTCTTCCCTAGGGTTTAATGGGACCCAGAGGCCCACCTGGAGCATCTGGACCCCCTGTGAGTACAGTCTTCTCTCTCCTACTGACATTGACATACCTGTAAAATTACAAATTATCTTGTTTGGAAGCCAATAATATCTTCCTCATTTTCTAGGGTCCTCCTGGTTTCCAAGGTCTTCCTGGTGAGCCTGGTGAACCTGGTCAAACAGTAAGTACAGATCACATACTGGTAGCATTAGGAAATAGCACACCAAAGTTGGTTTGTAGTGCTTAGGCCCATCTCTTGTTTGGATACTCCTTCTTGATCCTGTTACAGAAACAGAGCTGAACACTCAGATTCAGGCTCTCTCCACTTGGAATCATAAAGTGCAAAGTCAATTAGGCTCCAGCTATGCCCCAACTCGAGTCAGAAAACAGTGGGAAGATGTATATGAAAATTGATGCTTCAAGTAATTCTCAATCTATTTTTAACAGGGTCCCCAGGGTCCTCGTGGTCCCCCTGGTCCTCCAGGAAAGGCTGGTGAAGATGTAAGTGGTTATTAAATGTTTCTTGTCTCTTTTGGGGTGGTGATTCAACCCTAACAACCAGATTATTGTAAAGCTAAGCATTCTATTGGCCATATTTTTTACATTGTTAAATAAATAAAGCCCTGAGATAATTATATTATGGTATAAGAGGTGCAGTATGCTGGAAATGTACAGAAAATTGGATAACTTCCAAACCACTCCAAATACATTATTTAACTTCCTGATTACAGGGAGAAGAAAACTTAAATGTTAAGAATCTCCCTGTGTTTATGGAAAAAGAGAAGCCTTACCAATGTATTTTCTTTTGTCTTAGTGGCTTGTGTTGCTATTTTATAAAAGAAGCTTTCCTTCTTAGTGCATCTTTATTGCATTTTTAGGGTCACCCTGGCAAACCTGGAAGACCTGGTGAGAGGGGTGTTGCTGGCCCTCAGGTGTGTAGTGATCCACTGTATACAATACAAACCAGTTCACTAATCAATGAAACCTAACAACCTTTCTGAATTTCATCACATTAACAGTCTGGTAATATTCCTTATATGGATTAATACAATTTCAGCCATTACCTGCATGGATATCACACAGTTTTGTTTTTATTTTGTTTCTCTGCCCCATTCCCACTAAAGCAAGTAATGAGTAACAGAAGTGACATAGTGAGGAGTTACACAGGAGCAGGTAAGCAGGCACCTTGGCATAGAAAGTTTAAAAAGCTGTGCTATCACGTGGTAATGCATGAAATTTCTGAGATTCAGAACTGAAAAAATCAGGTTGATCACTGTTAGTTGAAACAAGTCTGGTCCTGAGAGGTTAGGATCTGGATTCTATTCCTTACTTGAATGATAGTGACCCAAATCTACTTGTTAATTTTATTGAATGACTTACTCATCATCTTTCCTTTTAACTGCACTGTATGAGAGATAATCATTAATAAACTGTGTGTTTTTAGGGTGCTCGTGGTTTCCCTGGAACTCCTGGTCTGCCTGGCTTTAAGGGAATTAGGGTGAGTACATATATACTTTTTCTTGAATATTTAAGACTAACATCACTGCAGCATACTGGAAACCCCTGGAAATCCTCTGAAAGTGAAGAGTGCATGAACTTCTTCAAAGTTTTTAATATTGCTTGATATGAAGGACTAATTATTTCTGAAAAATCAGAAGATTATATTAGGAAGTAATTTTGTGTGGGAAGAAGGTTTTATGTTATAAGACTAAAAATTTGCATGTAGCCATTTCAGAGAAAATATGTATTAATATTTCTTTTTCTACTCAATATAGGGACACAATGGTCTGGATGGTCAAAAAGGACAACCTGGTACTCCTGGCAACAAGGTAGAGACAAAATCTGAAAATGTAGGATGCGTTTGCACCTCTTCCTAGCAAAAGACATGTGAAGTCCCATCCAATCAGTCTTCCACATTGCCATTAAACATTGCTCAGCTGCAGTAATCTAGAAGTCAGTGGATCCATGTAGAACAAATGCATGCACCTTGTCATGGGAAAACATTCCTGGGGCCTTAGTCTTGAGCCCTCAATCAAGTTGTAAGCAAGGTAGTGCTTTCAGGGAATAAAAGCTGCAGAACTGGACTCTTACTGATTGACTATTCAGCAGCACTTCAGACTGATTTTGCTATCTGTGCTCTTCTCTGGATTGTACTCTACATTTAGGTAGGTTTTTCTAAAGCACATTAAAATGAAAACATCTCATTTTTCCATAAAACTATTGTGTGAAACACATGGTCAGTGTAAAAATTTCCTGCTAAAAATTGGATGGATGCAATGCTTTTCTGAGTTAAGGCTATTTGATCCTCACAGTCTTTTTTCTTTTTATCATCTTCATATTAGTCTAGCATATTTGAACACTAGCCTTAAAAAAAACCCGTAAAAATATATTCTGAAATATAGTCTAGAAACATCTATGGTAAACTCTGTCTTTTAGTTTTTTCCTCTCCCATTCTGCCTCAGTACCTAATATCAGTGTTCTTGAAAAATTCACTGTTGCATCATTGTGGTGTAGGAAATCCTGACTGATTCACAGGAGATTTGTATTAACAGATTTCTAATATAGCAATGAAAAACTCAAATACTAATTCTCCATCTTGCTTGTTTAGAAGAGCTTAGCACTACTTGGTTATAGGGTTTTTAATTGTAACATAGCATTCTTCAATATCACTGCGAGTTGTTAACCTTCAGAAAAAGTTTAGATGGCAAAGTCTGTCCAGTCATTGGAGATTTAAAGCAGATAAAGCACATAAGTAAAGAATGAAAGTTACAAGTAAGAGTGCTAGAAGTTACCGGCATATTAAATCAAGGTTGTTCATGAAGTAATGGTGCTGAAAGCAGCAATGAAGGCAAAAACTGCTCTTGGCAGCATTTGAGATTAGGTGCATTCAGGTATATTCAGGATATAGGTGCTCTAAGACAAATCCTGTCACTGTAGACCAGCCTAGACCTGTTGAGAAGGCTGTTGAGAATACAGTACTGAAGGGAGAGGAGCCATGTGTTAGTGGCTGTTACTCAAATACTCACTATTATTCGTCTTAAATTAAAAATACCTGAGGTAGATCCTTACTTCAAGCTTTTTGAGAAGACTTTGTCAACTTATAAAAAGGCAAAAGAAGGCATCATTCTGCTTCTACTCTAGCTAAAAATCAGCTGCTGATTGATCTGGATTTGTAGTTGACTATTCAGATCCAATCTCTTAAATGTATACTACAGAGTAAATGTCAGCATAAAGAAAGGGGGTAAAGAAAGCTGAGCAAGTGACACAACTTTCTCTGGCCCTCCCCTTCTAAAAGGATTCCATCTGGCTGTGTTCCAGTGCATGCAGGGACAACTGCAGTCTCTGCACCCTCAGGACTTGATGTGCTATTATTGTATAGTGTGATACAGAAACATGGACAGTGCTGTGTTATAAAATGCTACAGAGGACACAGACAGTGAGATCCAGTAGCTGAAAGCCTCTCTGATAGACTATCTGTCCAAAGCATCCTTTAAGTAACTCAAGCCTCCAAACTTTCTTCTTTGTAGGGAGAGCCTGGTGCCCCTGGTGAAAATGGTACCCCAGGACAACCTGTAAGTATTCACTGCTGCTGTGGGAAATTATATTCTGATAGATTTAGGTCAGCCAGCATTTTCTTCATTATTTGTCATTATTGACACTCCAGGTACCCAGATACTCTAATGTAATAGTAAAATGACTTAGCAGAGGAAAAAAACTCTATATATCTATGTTCATTGAGAAGCTATAAATGAGTTTATTTATTTTTTCTTTCAAGGGTGCTCGTGGTCTCCCTGGTGAGAGAGGAAGAGTAGGTGCCCCTGGACCAGCTGTAAGTGGCTTCCCATCTGTCTGTTGTCATGAACCAGCCACTTACTGTGGCTTCCTCTGATACTCATTTCTCTTTTCAAACTGTTTATCATGTTCTTTCCTCACAGGGTGCTCGTGGAAGTGATGGCAGCGCTGGCCCCACTGGACCTGCTGTAAGTTTCAGTCTTGATTTTTGACAGCCTGGTTCCATTAGGTTTTGTGCTTTTCTTCCTGTTTTTAGAGGATTTCTTAGGCTTTTAAGAAATTGATTGTCTTGATGTTCTTAACATAGTTCTTTGTTGCTTGTCAGACCATCACAAAGAGAATTAGTGGAACACAAACCCTTTGCAGACAATAAAATGAGAGCCTCAGGCTTTATATTAAATGCATCCATATCAAAGGAACCAAATATTCTCTTGTGTGCACTGGTGGTTTAATGAGAAGGTTTCCCAGGACATCTTACTGGGAAATACCCAGTGCACAGAATTCTCATTTCTAACAGTCTAATTCTCATCCAAAAGCTAAAGAAACTCTCTACTTTTTAACAGAAACATACCATGCATGTGTTACAGATGTCTATAATTATATACATCCTGTGAATTATATATGCACAAAAGGACATAGCTTTGCACCTATCAGCCAAACAATCTTTTTCATTCACCACTGATATCTGAGTTGTGAGCTAGTGTGAAAGGCCAGCAAGATCCAACTCTCCTGGTTTGACTGGTAAACAGTAACTATTCTAAAAAGAGCTAATACAATGCAGATTTGTCTGTTTAGAAGGAGTTAGTGTTGCCATAATTTACCCCTGACTTCAGTAAACCTCATTTATCTCAGCCATATAAATATGAGTACAAGGATATAATTTGAAACTGTAAAACAAATCTGAAATCCACCGGAACAATAGCAATAACAGTTAATAGGTTTTTTCTTCCTACTTTCAAATATTGAGTCTATGATGAAACAGTACATGGTTGTTTTGCCAAAGTTGATTTTAATACCCCTTGTCAGTTCAAACACCTGTTGTGCTTTAACAGAGTAGAATGTGAGCATGGCTGTGAATTTCTTTTAAGTTCTCCTATGTGGAGTGTTTAAAAAATGTGTGATTGTGCAGTTAAATTGCATGCAAATAAAAATTACAGCTAAGATCTGATGTACTAAAACCAAAACATTTTAGCTGAAGACATTTTGAATGAAGGCAGTTGAGTTGCTATAGGAAAAATGTTCTGAAGTTGCTGATTGCATAGGTTGTTATTCACAATGGGCGCAGTGTTGCATTATGTCCCAGTGTCTGTGCCAGGCTGAAGTTATTTTTCACATACTGAGGTTATGATACCTTAATATTCTGCCAACCATTTATTGAAACTCATTCTTTAAAAACTAAAACAGAAATAAAATTTTATCCTTCTTTCCACTTGAAATTTAAAATGTAAAAAAGTTGTTGCAATGAAAATTCTGGAAGTTTATGCTTTCAAACATATCCTAAAGGGCATTTGTTTGTTTGTTTTGTTTTTTTGGGTTTTTTTGCTAATACAAAACAATTCCAGGTACCCCCTTTATAACACAGTAGGTTACAGAATGTCTGAAGCCAATTCCTCTTTGTTATACCAGCTGGCACATTTTATTACCTTGGATTTGTGAGGCAGTTTTATTATAAATATTTCTAATTAAAAGATGTTAGCTCACAAAATAGTAGATATCAATTCCCAATATCAATTAATGAGCTGGATTTTTAATTTGTATGCCTTAAAAAATTAAGGCTATGGATCCATCAGTGTATCCTCTCTTGTAATGTCTGGAACTACAGGTAAACATAGTAGAATCAGTCATCTTGCCTTGCAGATGCCTGCCTCTGCTCATCCTCTTTTTGTTCTTTCTCAGGTGTTTGGCCTCAAGGCAGGGTTTTATCAATTCTTGCTTAATTTGCACTGCAAATGTTTAAGCATTGACCTGGCTCTTAACTGTTTGTAGTGAACCACACCTGTCAGTTTGGAACTGCAAAGGGCAAGTAATATGCTAGGTTGGTAATGTGTGGAATAAGTAAATGTCATTTTTTAAATCTGTTTACTTCAACAAGCAAGATGTTTCTGTTGTCACTGAGTAACTTTACACAACTGCTTCCCTTTCATTTCCCAGGGCCCTATTGGTGCTGCTGGTCCTCCAGGCTTCCCAGGTGCTCCTGGTGCTAAGGTATGAACATCTGCCTCATGGTGGTATATTTGATAGTGAAGATGAATGTCCTAACCAAAGATTTTAGACAGCAAAAAAAACACCCACCCTCTATGAACTAAGAGTACTTTCTTATTAGTTACTCTTGGGATTCCTCCTCATCCTGATCTGTATTTGGAGAAGATCAGATATGAACACTAACTTAAAATACAGCACTTACTTCACAGCTGAAGATCGATGCTAGGCAGGTTCAGGAAGACATGTAACCCTTTTACTGCTTCTATGTGGTGCACTTATTTTCACCTTCCAAGGGTGACATGAATCATGATAAATAAGCAAAGCAGCAGTTAACATCACTTTACAGAAATAGTGGGGGATGAAGAAGCTGCATTTGAGTATTGGGCTACTTCCAGTCTAAGTTCTTGAAATTACAATGCAGAAATTGCATTGAAATTTTTCAGGTTTGAGTCAGTACCATTTTGCTCTTGTAGACTCTAGTTTAAATTATTCATTTTATTGCTCAAGCCTTACCATACTTTACGGGGGTAAGAGCCTCAATATTTTGAGTGTCCAAGGAAGAGCAGAGAATTGGAGGAAAGAGTATTGCATATACTTCATTTACAAATGTTGCTGACCATTGGCCACAAAATCTATGTCATTCTGCGTATCAGACGAAACTTAATCCACTTTTAGAAGAAAAAAAAGTATTGTTTTCTTGACCCTTTAATTTTAACTGCAGGGAAGATGAGAAAAAATTGAGATCCCATTCTGGTTATTCCTTTCAAAAGGCAAGACTTTTGAAGATCATTAAGTCTTCTCTAATGCAGATGTAAGTGTGGTGATAGGATATAGTTTAAAAGAGAAAACTGTCTACATATCCAGGGTTAACTCTGACTGAACTGCTGAAGAGACTTGTCATTATGTTCAAGTTCTTGGAGTCAACTTAGGGAATACAGCCTTCTGAAAATAAAAGCAAGAACCTTTTTTTTTGTAATTTACTCCATTGCGAACACCATTGCATGGCACTCTGATCAGGCATAATTTTACATCTCTGCAAATGGCATCTGAAAGTGCAAGATAATGGCCAATCAGGTCTCATGTACTGTGGCACTTCAGGCCAATTTTGGAGGCACATGGGTGCAAATGAGACTGGAATTCTAATTCTGATTTTTTGGTCAACCTTCTGGGTAAGCATGTCTTTTTCCTGTCTTATCTGTTGACTTAAATGGAGCCTAACTAGACATCCCAACTTGAGTGCCTTTAAAATCCATTAAAATCTCTCAGCTGCTTGGTTTCCTGGCCTCTGAAGTGGGACTAGACAAATATGATTATCTTCATGCCAGGCTGATACAGGATTGCTTTGCTGTTGCCATAACGCTGTGTACACTGATAGAGGCCTCTGTCCTTCTCTCCAACAGGGTGAAATTGGACCTGCTGGTAATGTTGGTCCTAGTGGTCCTGCTGGGCCAAGAGGAGAGGTTGGACTTCCTGGTTCTAGTGGTCCTGTTGGCCCTCCAGTGAGTAACTTGCCAGGTTTTATCTATTGTCAGATATGGGCACCTTTGATTCTGAATTAACCAATATTGTTGCCTGTTTTTTAACAGGGCAACCCCGGTGCTAATGGTCTTCCAGGGGCTAAAGGTGCAGCTGTAAGTACAACTATGTTCACAAGTGTTTGCTCTACAAAAACCCAATTCAGTTAATGCAACAGAAAAGACAATGGGTTCACAATACCTTTTTTTTCCCCCTCTGTTGGACAGGGTCTTCCTGGTGTTGCTGGTGCTCCTGGTCTGCCTGGTCCCCGTGGTATTCTTGGTCCTCCTGGCCCTGCTGGTCCCAGTGGTGCTAGAGGACTTGTTGTAAGTGACCTCCTATATTGCATGTATTTGAAAACCAGACACAGTGTCCACAGTTGTAAAATATCTCCTCTGGATAACATTTTTGTTATAGTGCAGACATTTTTTCTTGACACACTACAATTGAACATTGTAGTTAATTTCTCATTACTTGCTTTAGATGCTGAGACTGAAAAGATTCACTTTGCACTCCCTATGAGTGAAAGGAGTAGTTGGACTCAATGATCCTTGTGGGTCCCTTCCAACACAGAATATTACGTGACTGTGAAGCTCTGTCCTTGTTGATAGCATTGAGAGAGATGTGGCAGCAATCTCACAACTAAGCCCTCAGTGGGTATCCTCAGTAGAGGAACCAGCCATAAATGTGTCGTTGTTCAATACTGCAATTTCTAAGCATCTTTAATACGTTTGGTTTTGTGCCTTTTAAGTCAAAAATAGTCGTGCTCATCGACCATTTTCACAATAGAGAGAGGCATGCCATTAGATGATAAAAGAATTTTTTGATTCATGAGCAAGCTCTCCAGGTAGAAGAGAGATTTTTGGAATGATGCCTAATTCTGTCATCTCTTTTTGTTTTGGACTCTAGGGTGAACCAGGCCCTGCTGGTGCCAAGGGAGAAAGTGGTATGAAGGGTGAGCCTGTAAGTATGGCAGAATGTGAAGGCTTTTTCAATCAAAAGCCTAATAATATCTGCAACACAGTGTCTGATGCCTTCTTTTTCTCCCTTTGTCCAAAATAGGGTGCTGCTGGACCTGCTGGCCCTCCTGGCCCTAGTGGTGAGGAAGGCAAGAGAGGGAGCCCTGGTGAACCTGGTTCTGCTGGTCCCCCAGGCCCTGCTGGTCTGAGAGTAGGTTTTCTTTTCATGTTCCAGAAATAGAAGCAAAAAGGAAAGTGGAAATCAATCTGGAGTCCCACAGGCAAATTAAATAATTATGAGTAATTAAATTTACATTAATGCTACTAAACAGTGATAATTTTCTATTCTGGGCCTTTTGATTAATTGGGACCAAACCTATTTTGACTTTGCATTAATGCTTATTTACTATCTTATCCCTGAAGTATTTAGAGATTGCTTTGATTTATCCACTGTGTAAAATTTATCCACTGTGTAATGTGAATTATCTTTTGATTACTCTTAGAAGTTTGTGATGGGATTTAGACTAGACAACGGGCTCACACATAATGGGGGGCAAAAGCTTTCAATTCAGCATCTTCAAGGATGCCCTAGTAAACTTTTCACTGGGTGAGAAAGCCACTCCATGAACTTCAGGAGGCATGTAGCTTCGTCAAGGAAAAGAATTCACAGGAAAATAATAAGAAAAATGGCAGTGCTTCCCCCAGATTTTTTTTGTTGTTGTTGTTTTTTGGAAGAGATAAAGAATTTAGAGTTGGTAGCTCTCTACAGGGAATGTGGAACTATGTGGGCCAGGTTGTGGGATCCTAGCTGCTGCCTAGAGCCACTGTTAGTTACAATGAACACTGAAAATGATACAAACATTAGAATTTAAACAAATCTACAGGAAGTGAGAGAGATTTCTTTTGCAATACCTGTTTACACTGAGGTGTGTGCATGTAAAGCTACACTTACCTCAAATTCAGCAGACTTGCTTGGCAGGCTGAAATCTAGTAGGCACTATACATCTCACAGGAACAGATTTATTCCTTTCCCTTTCTTGATGTGTTTTGTGTTGACTTTCAGGGTGTACCTGGATCTCGTGGGCTCCCTGGAGCTGATGGCAGAGCTGGTGTCATGGTAAGACTTTTGTCTGGGTGACTATTTCTAAACCACCTTTTATATACAGATGTGCAATGCTTTTTGCTATCTCTGCCTAATTTTATTTATTTCTTTTGGTAGGGACCTGCTGGTAACCGTGGTGCTAGTGGTCCTGTTGGTGCTAAGGGTCCTAATGGTGATGCTGGCCGTCCTGGTGAGCCTGGTCTTATGGGTCCAAGAGTAAGTTTGAACTCCGTGGATTAAGTTTGAACTACATAGAAAGAAAATTACTTACAAGTAATGGACAAAATTATTCAGAAATCCAACTGCAAAAATTCAGCATGTGTTAACCAAAGTTAGGGAACTTCCACCACTCAACTAAAAAGACCCCATTAGGAGCAATTAGGAAGCATCAAAATGTTTATTGAAATTAGTTACTTTTGTTAGGGTAGCATTTGATTGCCTTGGAATGGAGCACTGTCCTCTTGTACTGAATACTGCGTTGATTTCTGTAAGGGGTTTCCACTTGTGATTATTTACAGAATGTGATCGTTGTGATCACAATTGAGGTGTGTGCGTGTTCTCATTAATGAACTCAAAGGACAGCAGACCCTACTAAAATGATGTGAAATGGCTGATCTCAATTATTTCTTTTTTATTTTGTAAATGATTTCACTGAAAACAGCCATTCACTTTTAGTGGTGTTGTTTGCAGCCAGATTATGTTAATCTCATTAAATTTATATTCTTTATTCTTTCCCTTCCTACCCTACCCTGTGAAGTGAAAGCTGCAATGCACATATGAGTATTAGGCATCTGCAAACATTGAAACATACTATCCTCCAAAGCAGAGCCTAAATTAGTTTCTCTGAGTAAAACAGGTACTTCCCTATATTGATTTTCAATTGGCATGGGAGCACAAACCACCAAATTAACAGTCAGTGTGCTTCAGGTGGAAATGTGATAGCACCTACAGTCCTTTTAAGCAGCGTACTTGGCACCTCTGTGTGTGTGCATGCATACATGTAGAAAAAATGGTGATTATGTGTTGGATGAATAGGTTTCCTTCTAAAAACATGAAACTTTTCCTTTCTCAGGGTCTCCCAGGTCAGCCTGGAAGCCCAGGCCCTGCTGGCAAGGAAGGTCCTGTTGTAAGTACTTTGCTTTTTATTCTGTTCCCTCATTGCATGGGAAAGAATGAATAGAGTTGTATAAATCAGACATCTCAGCACTGAGCTCTAACACAACTGTGTAAAACCAGCAAGATTTTCTATTGCATTACTCAGAAGATCAGTGTGAAGCTTTCCATTCATTTCTGTGGGTCTCTGATCAGGCCTGTGTCCTGGGAGGGGAAGAAGAAATACAGAATTCTACAAAAAGGAGAACAAGGGAAAGATGCATGAGCATGCAATATGTCAACAATGGTGAAAAGTTAAATGACATTTGCTTCCTGTCAGTACATATTTCTCCTAAAGCTGAACTGTAATTAAATTACCTCAGCCATTTAATAGTATGATTGCTTTTTCTAGGGTTTCCCTGGAGCAGATGGTAGAGTTGGGCCAATTGGTCCAGCTGGTAATAGAGGTGAGCCTGGCAACATTGGATTCCCTGGACCAAAAGGTCCCACTGTAAGTACAATACAGAAACTTTCTATTACTGTGAAAGTATTTCCAGACTAATCTGTAGGTTCCCAACTTTATCATTAATCCAACACATCTCCCTGTTTCCTTCTGTGCTGCTCACACATTCAAGAATTTTGTTTCAAATTATTTTCCCGTTATCTAAAGTATAATTAAAGAAATTAAAAAGCAGCTTAATTAGCTTAGGGATGTTTTTGACATTGAAGTTATTAGAATAATATATGTTTATTTTATGATTTCAGCATGTCCATTTTATCATTTCTGTGTATTCACATCTGGAAAAGTTCTGTCAAGTTTGGCTATTAAACCAGTTCCAGAGTACTGCTATTTATGGAGCACTATCCAAAGCTCACCTAACTTAGAAGAAAAGCTACCAGTGACTTCAGTGGAGTTCTTTACATGTCCCACAGAGGCCATAGAAAACAATCATGTCCTGGACTTCGGTGTTGCTCTACCTACACACACATGCAAACATATAGTGTGTTGCATAGGATACTATGTGGAGTGCCATGAATTACGATCTCAAAACATAAAGCATCAAGAAAAGAAAAGACATGTATTTTTGAGCTAATCTAAGTGATACAAAAAGACAGATGGAGCTTGTGTGTGTTTTAATTGGGATTAAAGAAATATTAGAATAAATTTTCTGGCAATGATAGTATAAGTCTCTGCTTAGTAGTTTAAACTGAACCTAATATGAAGTTTTGGTTAACTTTTCTATCTTTTTCTTTCAACTTCAGGGTGAACCTGGCAAACCTGGTGAAAAAGGCAATGTTGGTCTTGCTGGCCCACGGGTATGTGGATATATTTTCTTTATCACCTTCCAGAGGGGGAAAAAGTAGATTTTTCCAAACCTCTGTAGTAAGATAGCATTGGCTTGTGCAAGTATGAATAGATGATGAAATTAGAAAAAGCCCATGGGAATTTTTAGCCTCATGTGGGTGGGCTATTACTTAAGGGATAAATGAAAACTCCCCTTCTTGGGTATTACTTGGGTAATTAATCATGGGGTATTATCCTATGAAGAGGAAAAAATAGCTCTCCCTGTCCTTAATTCTTAGAGCACAGTGTATGGTTTCTAATTAATCCTGTAAATTTCCAGCTTTTTTACTGATAGTTGAAGCTTACTAATTCTTCCATTTAAAGTACTGAAAAAAAGTCTGCTGTGGGAAAAATGCTATCAGCAAAGTTTCTATAGTCTGTAATTCCAAAAGAAGTTTTCTTAAGTATAAATGTGCTGCAATAACTAAAACAATAATGAGAATTAAAAATTCAGCATTTTTAGTACCTCTGGCTGTGAAGTTCTTGGAAGTAAATGGTTAAGTTCAAAATACAATCAGAGATCTTTGGCTTTATAACCATATAGAGATATTACTCATATCAAATCAAATCTTTGATAGTAGCTTTCTACTTGAACATACTTAGGGTGCTCCTGGTCCAGAGGGAAACAATGGTGCTCAAGGTCCTCCTGGAGTCACTGTAAGTAATAGCCTCCACACAAATCCAATTTGTGATGTACCTTTCATTAATGGGACTTCCCATTTTAAAATCCACTTCCCTTTATTTCTTCTTCCAAGTTTATCGCTTGTTTTTCATTGCATCCAGGGCAACCAAGGTGGAAAGGGTGAAACAGGTCCTGCTGGCCCTCCTGGCTTCCAGGTAAGTAAGTGTGTGCTCTGTTCAGTCTAATCTGTGGTTCCCAAAGCGTGAAGAGCTTCTGCCTTAACTATATTTGTATTTTTATTTCTTCACACTCAGGGTTTGCCAGGTCCCTCGGGTCCTGCTGGAGAGGCTGGTAAACCAGGCGAGAGGGTGAGTGTCAGACACAGCATTCCATGGATGGGGCAGGCGTTGCATGAGGGCTGTGTTTGCAATGGCATACGTGCTGAAGCAAGAGCCTTTTGAATCTGTTTGCCAAAACAAAGCTATCAGGCTAACATGCAAACTTCAATAGTCCCCTTTGCATTGAAACTTGCATCATGCTTCCTTTTTCAAAGTTTTGGTATGAAACAGAGGAAAGACAGTCTTTTGCTTCTTGACCCCTAAGTAGCAATAAATTTGCTTCTTCCCCCAGAAGGGACAGTACATGAAAAATATTTTACTTCACATTTTTTCCAAAATCCTCAAGGTTCATCTAACCTGCACTACTCCAATTATGTTTTTGCACCTCAGCTGATTTCAGGGAGTGTACAATGGCATCCAGCTGAGTTGGTTCAGTCGTAATTCATGCTCTAGCTGCTGCACAGTTAGTGTGAGATGTAGTCTGCAGGTTGTGCATCCTTTGTGTCATAATCACCTTTAACATTTATAGTTACATCTGTGTCCCTGTAAAAGAGTTTACATTGCATATACCTGAAAAAAGAGCTTGTAATTTAATAACTAACTGTTCAGATGAATATATATTATCTGACGTGTACCTTGAAATACTGTGGAAGGAAAGAGGCTTTTTTCCATGTATGTAAGACTGTCTGAAAATTTGTCTGAAACTTTTCAATATGCTGCTGCAATTTGAGAATTTCTAGTTGTTGCTAAGAAACAAAGTACAATTTAAACAAGTAAAATAAACTTTACCACTATATCTACTCTCTTGTAGGGCCTTCATGGTGAATTTGGTGTCCCTGGTCCTGCTGGCCCAAGAGTGAGTAACTCATTTGAAATCTGGTACAGACTGTCTTAATAATGTGTTCAATAATAACAGTAACTAGACAATAACAGTAACTAGAGACATAAACTAGTAACTACTAACACAGACCTCCTTACCCAATCATTTTAGTTTTACTATCCCTTGCTAGGCACCTCCTACCTCCCCAGTACTGTCTGAATAAATACTGGGCTGAATTCAGAAACTGGAATAGTCATTAAAAGGTATTGCCTCCCACTTCCTTATAATTCTGAACTGTTAATAAACATCCTCAAAGAGCTTTGTGTGTACTCCTTCCTGCGTAGCAGGAAGATCCCATTTATGTAGAGCAGGGGGTAGTTTATAAAGGGCTCAATTAATTATTTGCTTTCCAAATCTGCCTCTAAAGAGATTAATATTTAACCTACTTCTGTTGCTTCTTCTTTTCTTCTGACTTCCAGATTAGATGTGTGCAGTGACAAATATTCCCATTCACTCTTATAAGTTATTTCACTTTAAACAGCACTTTTGCTCCCTATGTTTTAGTGCCCTGAGTCTGTATCAAAAACCACATCTGCTCTGAACGCTCATTTTGCCCATGCATCCAAGCCAAGTTCCCTTTGCCACAGCAGTAGCAGTTATTTGCCTCTGCTCTAGCTTGCCCTAAGCATCACATATCCAGCCCTCAGTGTATTTCATCCAATATTCCAAATTAGGTCCTACTGATGCTTTATACACCAAAGTAACACTTCCTAAAAATACCCCACTGCTTCTACCAGATCACATTTTCCTTTTATATGTCTGTGTCATATTGTTGGCTATTACCTTTCCCTTTCAGACATTTTCACCATTAAAACCTCCATTTACAGCAGAATTCACTGCTTTGGTCCCTAAATAAATGGCCTAGTACTTGAACTCCTGAATTTTATCTCTTTGCTGTGACAGCCATCTAGCAGGTTATTCATTTCTTCCTGTGTAGTCTGCAGTCCTTCTTCTTGCTGACAAATGCTTCCACCTCTGTAATATCTACATATTTCTTCTTTTTCTGCATCTCTGTAATTAACAAAGTGTATGAAAAAATAATTAATTTAGGAACATCACTACAATATAAATTAATCTGTTACATCATTGGTGCTTTCTACTGGTGTGCTATCTCACCTTAAATCAGTTCTTTTACCAGATTATAGTTCTTACGCAAATTCCAAATTCTCCAGCATAACTAAAAACTCCATTATACCTTATCAGATTATGTACTGATGTCCAGCTTGATCACACTGAAATAATTTGAGATATCTTTAGTAAAACTAGTGTTTCTATCTTTGATAGATCTATTGTGCATTTAAATCAAGTTTCCGGCTGTTTCCATGTCTCCCAATCTATGACTTAGAATTTATCCTTATACCTGTTACAATGTACAGGTCACATTAGTAGGCTTTAGATGCTACATTTATTCTCCTGTCACCAGGCATTTGACACTGTAAAAATAATTGTTTGCCAATTACTACCCCTTTAATTTCACTACAATCCATTATTTGTCCTAAAGCAGAATCTCTATTGACAGTAGAATGCCAGACACTGTTAACAGAACAAGCACAGTAGCCAAAATCCATGTTCAAGAAGTATTAGTACTTTAGTTGCCAGCTGTTGTCAGGATGAAAGACTTTTACTTCATTTTGGTATTTTTGTGTCAAAAGCTAGAGCCAGTTCAGCTAAAAATGCATCACACCGTCTTTGCACCTAGCCAGTGCTTTCAGCCACAGGACAATTCCAGGAAGCACTCAGATCAGCCTGTCTCCTGTAGGGTGAACGTGGTCCTCCTGGCGAGAGCGGTGCTGTTGGTCCTGCTGGTCCCATTGGAAGCCGTGGTCCTTCTGGCCCACCAGGCCCTGATGGTAACAAGGTATGCCTTTTCCAGCTGCCATTGCTGTACTGTTGAATTCCTGATGGATGCAATCCAAAACCTCCTTTCACGTGGTAAAGTTCCATCCCAGCTAGCCCACACTAATATTAAATGGGTTTATGTTTAGTACTATATATAGATGATGGGAGGGAAGTCAGTTTGAATACAGGTTGTCAGCTGGGTATGCTGTTATTCTGTTTGGAGATAGGATCTGAGTTTCTAACCAAAATTCATGCTGAGTTCTGTTTATACCCACACCTACTTGTACACAGGAAGCTCTTGTGTCTAGTAAGCAATATTTTCCCCCAAGTATTACAGCAGTAGTAAGTGATCATCTACCAAATGATGATGCTGGCTTGATGCTAAGTGAATCTGGATCTTCGTTTTCTGGATTTTCAAGGCTAGTCTTTCTACAGAGTTTAGTTTGGAAATGGACCTAAAACTTCAGGAGCCCACAGAATCAGAGACAGGGTGTTCACATCTAGCATCTTCACTAGCTGGAAAAGTAAAACATGTATAATAGCTCAAGACAAAAATATTACTACTCACACTGTTTGCAACCAAGTAGAATGGTGGGCAGTGTAGCAATGATGATTTTGTTCCAAACTGTGTCAGTGACTTGACCCTGACTCTACATGATATGCTGTTGCTGCTAGGGTGAGCCTGGTAATGTTGGTGCTGCTGGTGCTCCTGGTCCTGCGGGCCCTGGTGGAATCCCAGGAGAGAGAGGTGTTGCTGGTGTTCCAGGAGGCAAAGGTGAAAAGGTAAGATGGACAACTGGCTTGTTACTGCATGCATAGGTTTGAGATACCTAAATTTCATTAACTTGGAAAAACCTGCAGGTTACCCCAATGCAACTTTTATTTACTGTGAAACTGTATTACTCAATAGTCAGCCAGAAGAGGTTTTGTTGGTGTAACAGTCTTTTCTAAGGTGCTATTGTAAAACCTTTTAAAAAACACTATGTATTAACATGCAGAATAATGCTGAACACTAGGCTCTATTAAGAAAAAAAGAGAGAACAAAGTGCTGACCTGATTTCTTAACTCTAGTGATGGCCTAAAAATAACTTTTTGTTATATGAAACATGAGGCATTTTATGTGTCCGCCCATATGACGTCATTGTTTTTAATAACTGTTTTCTTGCTTCATATAAAAAGTATAACATGAATACCCAGAAGAATTTTTACAGATGGGTATCTCTTGACCAAAAGAAAAGAGATTTTGAGGAGGATTTATATTCATCATTTGTAATATACATGGACATGGTTTTCAATTTCTAATTCCATTTTAAATTCTTGGGACCTGGGAGAAACCAAGAAGGTTTCCCATGACAGAAGAAGGTTTATTCTGAAAAGCATGCCAGTCCCCTCTCCAAACAGTCATTTTGCAAGTTAGTACCTACTCAGCAATAAGAAAGAAATAATAAATTTCTCCAGAAAATCTAGCATGATAAGCTTTTTGTATGATGTCTAAGTAATGCACAGATAATCAGCAAACATCTCAAGACTTCTTGCATAGAAACTATTGTGTTCACTACCAATACAATTTTTCCCACTGTGTGTTCCAGGGTGCCCCAGGTCTGAGAGGTGATATGGGTGCAACAGGAAGAGATGGTGCTCGTGTAAGTGTCTTCTGATTCTACTCAACCTTACCTTGCTACATCTCAGAACTTAAATAACTGAAAAGGATTTCATAACTTGGATTTCCCACTGTATTGCATTGCTGCTTGTATCAAAAATGATACAAGTCAATGTAATTTTGTTGCCCCTTGTCCAAGGATGATTGAATTCAGGAGGAATGAAAGAGAAAAGTGATTACTTCTCATACATCCAAGCAGAGAAACTACATGTGCAGTGTATTGCACAGACATTGCAGAGCTGTTCAGTGTGATAGTGTCCTCTTTAATTTCATGGCCTCAGCCCAGACAGCTAATTTTAAAGGCAGCCTGCAAAGTTACACAAAGCTATCCTTAATTTGAGATTTCAGGTGCCTTTCTTAGAATTCATACTTTGGGAAGCAAAATAACAGAATAGATTTTGTTTAATAAAATCATGTATCCTTTATATTGAGAACATCTCAAAGAAAGTTAGTTACACACCTTTCTCCACGAGGAAAGAGAAAGCTTATTTAAAGTAGTTGGTCCTACTTGCATTTTGTTGGTCCTACTTACATTTTGTTTGTCCTGTCTTTTGGCCTGTAGGGTCTCCCTGGTGCGATTGGTGCTCCTGGCCCTGCTGGTGGTGCTGGTGATCGGGTAAGTCTACTCTTTGAAAGAAAAAATGCCTTGCTGATACACACATGAACATTACTTACTCACACATGAACATTAAAGATGAGTTCCATAAAAACCAATTCCATCTTCTTGGTTTACACCAATTCTTTAAGTTTTTCAGATTCAGGAGGCAAGGGCTGTTGGGACTATTCAGTGAAGCTTGCCGTAGGACCCCAAACATTTTTCTAAAAGTGGAGAGAAGAGAATGCACATCTACATGGCAGTGGGTTATATCTGGAGAGGATTCCAATCCACCTTGGGGTCAACTTCTCCCAGCTGAGGTTAAACTCCACAATCCTACTCACTCTGTGAGAGGGGTTTTTGATATAATGATGAATAACCACACCTTAGCTCAGAATGATACTTTATGCTCTCTGAGAATCATTAGAAACTATTAATACAGGGTAGATCAAAACCAGAAGCATTTTCAGTAACATCCTCTGTCCTTGGAGACCCAAGGACACTCACTATATGTATCTATACCACAGTAGCATTCCTGTTCTGGCTGCAGTAAGGCCATTTCCTAGTCTCAAAATGTTTTGGGCTGTTTTTTAGGGAGAAGGAGGTCCTGCTGGTCCTGCTGGTCCTGCTGGTGCCCGTGGTATCCCTGTAAGTAGCAATTTCTACAGTTATTCCTATGTCAAAGACATGATGTTCAGAAAACTGCCCTTTTAAAGACTGTTCCAACCAGTTGTCTCTTTTTTGTCCTCTCTTTAGGGTGAGCGTGGTGAGCCTGGTCCTGTAGGTCCCAGTGGATTTGCTGGACCCCCTGTGAGTTTTGTTCGCACTTTCCTCATCTTGATGCCATAACCTTCCTCTATTTCCTCTGCAAGGTTTTCAAATCCTCATTTTGTCTGTTTTTCTGCCCACAGGGTGCAGCTGGTCAGCCGGGTGCTAAAGGCGAGCGTGGGCCCAAAGGACCAAAGGGTGAAACTGGACCAACAGGTGCCATTGGCCCAATTGGTGCTTCTGGACCACCAGTAAGTGAATTGTCTTTGTGAAATGCATAGTTTTCAGCTATGCCATGCAAGCAATATGTTAACCTGAAAGCCTTGAATTCAGAAAAGATAATGAAAGAAAGAGACAAAACTTCAAATTAGGCTGTGAGAAAAGTTACCATGCTGATTTTCACACATTATGTAAATTTTATCAATCTATTTATGTGGGCTCAGATCGTGAGTCTGGAACTGAAATGAAGAGAAAATAATAACTAATTTTCAACTTGCTCTGAAGATCAGCAAAATCACTCTATCTTGGACCATACAGGGGGTGATTGTGGGTAAGTTCTGAGCTGAGGACATTGACTCTTTTCTCTCAAAGACAGGATGTGCTGTCAGAGTCTGATTTTCATGCTCAGTCATCCAGAAGCATGTGTGCAAATTTTTCCATGCACCCGTTTGCACCTAGGCTTTTCATGTGCTGACACCTTTATAGCCCAAAGTTGTATACTGCTTCACATGCACATTATTGGGGAACTGGTTGAAATAATGCAGAAAGTCAGAACCAGGTACTTCAAATACCTTAAAGGGCAACATGGCTTGCGTTACTTATTGTATGATTTTAATAGACCAATACCTGGCTCTTGGACTATGTGGCTGTATTAGTCACACAGTGCATTTTGCCCTGTTTTCACGTTTTGACTTCCAGATTTGTTTAGATGCATGTAACATTTGCAAGGAAATTAATCTGAATCATAAATGCCTTATGCAACTTTTCTCAAGCCTTATAATACCAATTAAAAATGTCTGTGAGAATTGAATACCCTATAAATAGGATAGGCAGCATGGTTTTCGGCCCAGTCCTCCTCCTGCTGGTGTAAAAATCACCCTTAGCTTTCACAATAGTGAACCTGAGCCCTTATTCTAAATAGGGAGCATTAATTGTCTTTGCTTGATCCATCTCTCTTTTTCAATCCTTTCTATTTAGGGTCCTGCTGGTGCTGCTGGTCCCGCTGGCCCTCGTGGTGATGCTGGTCCTCCTGTAAGTCTTCAGGCTTTTAGTACTGAAATTGTTGCTTTTCATGAAGTTATTGTTTCCTTTAAACATAATCTTCATTTTCAAATTTGTTCCTAGGGCATGACTGGTTTCCCTGGTGCTGCTGGAAGAGTTGGTCCTCCTGGCCCTGCTGTAAGTAACTAATGAAGAATTCTAATGGGAGATACGTCAGAATTTGCTTTGCTTAGGGATAATCCTAACTTTTGTTTCATTGATGTGAATCATAATTGCACTGGAATAACCTCAGAACCTTATAGAATTGGATGAGAAAAAATCTAATTGTTCAAACTCCCAGAGTACAACCTATGCATTTAATTTGTGAGTTTTTATAATCCATCAAGCATCCCTATGCCTCTTGAAGTACCCAACCATTTCCAAAAATCTGTTTTTATTTACTTTTGTTCAAATCAATGGCTATCCAATTACTAATGATGGAGTGGAATAAGAAGATCATGTCCAATCTGCAAAAGAATGTTAAGGTTATCATATGTCTACGTTTTCTAAAGTACCTGCAGTTCTAGCCCATCTTGAGCAGGGCAAGCTCACTGTGTTTTGGAATGTGAATCTGTTTTATTTTTCAGCAAGAGATTCTCATTCTAGGTTAATGTTTGTTGATTTTTTCTTTTCAAATGTGTTTCCAACCTTTACCAAAAGGCACTTCTTTTCTTAGATGCTCTAGATTTAAATAAATTTTAAATCCTGGTATCCAAAGCAAATAATCCTCTTGAACTGGAAGATACTGGGTATTTTTCTCATGGATTTTATAGTTGCAATTAATGTCTCCAATGAGATACAGATATATATTTTCCCACCAAATTGTGCCACTTTCACCTGCCCAGAGTGAAAAAAAACCAAGAAAACCCAGTCAAATATTCTACTGCTTCCAGCTCTCCACTGCTAGCAAAGCAATAGAAGCTTTAGAGCAGCTGATGACCTGTTTATTTCAAGGGACTATTTTTTTCACATGGACTTAAAATAAAATTTATCTATGTTATCCCCAGGTCTATGTTGTAATAGTATCATATCCATACTCAATCCTAGGGCATCACTGGTCCCCCTGGTCCTCCTGGCCCAGCTGGCAAAGATGGTCCTCGAGGTCTGCGAGGTGATGTTGGACCTGTTGGCCGCACTGGTGAACAAGGTATTGCTGGCCCACCTGGTTTTGCTGGTGAGAAAGGTCCATCTGGAGAGGCTGGTGCTGCTGTAAGTTATTGAGTATCACATCTCATTAAATATCTTTCTCTTTGTATAAATGTTATGGCTTCTGAGATACTTCTAGTGTTTGTAAAGGGCTTTTCTACTTTATCCACAAATTTAGCAAAGCCTTTAAGTAGAAGTTCCACTCTGACAAAAGAAATAGTTTGTAGGCATGCTTGACAAACATGCCATAAAAAGTGAACCTGATCCCTGGGTCAGGGTTTCCTTTCTCTTTTATTCTTGTGGTGAGTTGTATCTTTCTTTAACTACAGAAGAAATTGGTATTTAGTCTGAGAAAAGGAAGCACATCTGCTCTGAAATTGATCCTCGTGGATAGAAAAAAGCAGGAACCTGTGAATGTTTATTGAGAACAATCTTAATTCATAGCTTCATCAGAAACTCTGATTTGTGGGGATAACAAGGTTAAAGTTATCTGCCCACAAATCAACATAGAATTATGCAAATAAATTAATTAATTTTGAGTATCTTTAAGCTTTCACATCCAGAATTACTGGCTTTTTAAAAAATCATACATGTTTCTGTCTTATTGAAGTAAGCACTTGTCTGAAATACCACAATTGATATTCAACAAAAAATTATAGAATTTTCTTCTGTGATCTGCAGAAATTGCAATCAAGAATGAAATTTTCAGTGTCGCTGTATGATGTATATGTTACATTTATTTTTGTCTATTAATATAAGTATTATTTTCTTCATGTCATAGGGTCCTCCTGGTATCCCAGGTCCTCAGGGTATTCTTGGTGCTCCTGGTATCCTTGGTCTGCCTGGCTCTCGGGGAGAACGTGGTCTTCCAGGCATCTCTGGAGCAACAGTGAGTATATGATTAGTTAACTACTTTAAATATATAACATGTAATAAAAAAGAAAAAACGCCCACACACATGAGGTCCTGTCTTACGGGAAGGCAGGGAGATGCAGATTGTGCTGTTTCTATTGCTGTTGGAAACAGAGAATATGGACCTACCAGACTAGATCAATGGAATAAATTATGTCTTGTTGCAGAAAAAACAGAATTATCTGCAAGTCAGCAAATTTCAGAATGTCAGAAATGTTAAGAGGTTTCTAATAGTAACATTCAGAATGAAGATAACATTTTATATAGATAGGTACGTTTCTTGTGTCCTGGTTCTTTTTTCCTTCCCAAACTCATTGCAGAGAAATGTTTCTCTTAGATCAAGGCTAAAAGTTCTGTAAGACTGTTTTGTGTTGTATTATAATGTCACATTTTGTTACAACTGTTCCTGTATTAGGGTGAACCTGGTCCCCTGGGTGTTTCTGGTCCTCCTGGTGCCCGTGGTCCCTCTGGTCCTGTGGGTTCTCCTGGTCCCAATGGTGCTCCTGGTGAAGCTGGACGTGACGTAAGCTGTCTTTTGTCCTCTTCAGGTTGCTTTTCCTTTATTCTGATCCAAATACAAGTACTTGGGAAAAGTGGATTGAACTGGAGGCTGTTCTGCTAGCAAACTTGTACAGTGTCTTCAGAGAAAATTACATCAGGATTTTTATAGAGATGGATTCCTATGCCCTACTAGGTGACAGACTTTTTAAAGCACAAGTTGTGTCTGAAATACATCCTGAAGTCATTCTCAGAATCTTTCCACTTTTTAGTTAAATGCCAAAAAAGATGGAGTAGGGAACATACATATCTTTCATGAAAGTATAAAAATTTCAGCCTTATCAGGGAAGCTTATTTGATAACCTGAAGCATAGTTAATACATTGTCAATACAAATATTGCAGAGACTTTGCAGGATTTCAAAGAGAACACAGAATAGTAATTTAAAAATCCCAAACTTTGCTTCTTTGGAATTTTCTGAAGGAAAATGGGTTTTCTTGGACACACCCTAAGTGCTGAAGTGAAATTAAAATTCACAAAAAAAATCATTTTACCTTGTGAAGTACAACAACAAAGAAATTTAACTATTGGCTATTGTTTAGGTGCTTTCCCCTCCACTGGCATTTTTCATCTGAAAAAAAAGTCTCAGTTTTAAAAGAATGCAAGCTAGTGAAGACCACTATTGTCTTGGCCTTTTCATTTAGAGAAATGTTGAAAAGCTCAGTAATCTTTTTCTTTACTGAACTTTTAAAACCTAAAGTATTTGAAGACCATTTTAGTTTTCTGAGAAGCTTAGTGTATCTAAGGCATTTGAGATTTGTGTATAGAAGGAAAAGGGTTTTTTTCTTTAAGATTTATACTGTCCTATCTCGCTATCTTCTTATTCTCACTATAAACAATTAGACTGAGACACGGTTTTGTGTGAGATGAAAGCTGATGGAATTTAGTAATTTTTTTCATGGTATTTTAATAGGGCAATCCTGGAAATGATGGTCCTCCAGGCCGTGATGGTGCTCCGGGTTTCAAGGTAACTTGTTTCTTTTTCTTTAATTTCATTGTCATGGAAGAAATATTCCAATATGTGTAAATCAGAAATAACACAGTGTGTCTCCTGTTGCGTTCCTTTGTTCCCAGGGTGAGCGTGGTGCTCCTGGCAATCCTGGTCCCAGTGGTGCTCTGGGTGCTCCTGGTCCTCATGGCCAAGTTGGTCCTTCTGGGAAGCCCGGAAACCGTGGTGAACCCGTAAGTCAATGAGATGATATACCTAACTTCCTGAATTAAGGCCTAAGAGGAGTAAGACTTGTCTGTCATATATACATATATGCAAAATACATCCCACTTCTACCATGTATAGATAATTATTTCACTTTCTCCAGAGATGTATTGAGCATAGAACCTTCATTAGAACAATATACAGCAGTGACATGTATTCTCTGTTCTTGTTTCAGGGCCCCGCTGGTGTTGTCGGTCCTGCTGGTGCTTTTGGTCCAAGAGGTCTTGCTGTAAGTCTAGTTTTTAAATACATTACCACACTGATGCAAGAAGAGAAAACATGCTTTATCAACAAGGACTCATAACTGTAATCAAGGGACCTGAAAAGTAATGCTTAAGGACCTGAAAATATTTAGGAAATTGGAATCTCAGTTAGCATTCTCTTTTGTGGGATTAATCCTGAAGCTTTTGGGATTGGCACTCTTCCTGGGTGTGTTAAGGGGATGTCCATTATATACATTGGAATATGGCTTAATGTAGAATACTTACACTTAATTCTTGCTTTGACAGGAGTATGTTCTTGAAGCCTTCTAATATATTTCTTTGACACCTATATCCCTTCCTAGGGCCCACAAGGTCCACGTGGTGAGAAAGGTCTACCTGGTGATAAGGGGCCTAGAGGTCTGCCTGGCTTGAAGGGACACAATGGATTGCAGGGTCTTCCTGGTCTTGCTGTAAGTAAATGATTTTCAAGGGTTTTGAACATAAAGAGCAAAAAAAACCAAAATAAGATCACGCTAGCAAGGACTTACATATGCACAGTACAGCATGTTAATACCACTTACTCCACTCTGCCACTATGCAGCATCTTTCAAATGAAGAGTCATAGTCTCTTTAACGTTCAGTGTTTTTTGCAAAAAATGGCAAATTCTGGTATTTGCATTAGAACTGTAACTACCATTAGTTCCCTTGAAGCTCAGTTGCATTTGGCCAACAAAGAATTAAAAAATCTTCTGCCCCTGTTTTATTATTATTTTTTATTTTGGCCAGAAATTTTAAAACTTTTATCTCAAAAAAGTCGAAGTAATTTGTGGATTTTCTTCCCTTTAAATTTGGGTATCAACTTTGGGAATTATGACTTTTATTTTAAAGCCTTCTCTGAAGATCAGAAGAAAAAATAAAAATAATTTTATAGGTTATCCTCTTAAATATATCTTGATGCTATCTCTCCTCTCTTCCTAAAACAAGCATTTTATTCCTTAACTCCACTAACTCCGTAAATGTCATTAGCCCTAGATTCCCATTCTCTGAGCCCAAATACACATTACATACAGTTCCCTCTTGAATCAAGCAAGCACAAACATTTTACACTGCTTTTTTTTTTTTTTTTTTTTTGATGACTGTGTATCTTTCCCCATAGGGCCAACATGGCGATCAAGGTCCTCCTGGTAACACCGGCCCTGCTGGCCCAAGGGTATGTGAATTTCAGTATATATTCAGATAACTCCCATTCTCTTTGTGCAATATATATGTCTGCTCCCATCCAAATGAATCCCTTTTTGTAGCATTTTTACTGTCATTTAAACTGTTTAAATTTCCTGTTAGGGTCCACCTGGTCCTTCTGGTCCTCCTGGTAAAGATGGTCGCAATGGTCTCCCTGGACCTATTGGCCCTGCTGGTGTGCGTGGCTCTCATGGTAGCCAAGGTCCTGCTGTGAGTATAACCTTGTTGTTGTTGTTGATTTAACACATTTATGGTATGCTATAAGCCTAGTAATTTCATCACTTCAGAAGCCTAGCATTTTAATAATGCACATGGTTTTATTTCTTAAAAGTTTAATATTAGGGAGATGTTATTAGACCTAAACTAAAAGGTTTTGTTCATTCCTTATGGCCAGACAAATGCACAAAGGAGATGTGGTAGTCCTGCACTGTGCATCTTCCACTGCTTGAACCCACAGCAGTCACCACAGGGCGAGTCCATGGGTGCTGCCTCAAATTAGAGCTGAGGGTGCCAGGAGTTAATGAGGACTATGCATGTGTGGAAGCATTTAATTAAAAACACCATATCTCTAACAGAATGCTTTTTGTCTTTTGCTTTTGAAAACCTTCAGGGTCCTCCTGGTCCTCCTGGTCCCCCTGGTCCCCCTGGTCCCAATGGTGGTGGATATGAAGTTGGCTTTGATGCAGAATACTACCGGGCTGATCAGCCTTCTCTCAGACCCAAGGATTATGAAGTTGATGCCACTCTGAAAACACTGAACAACCAAATTGAGACCCTGCTGACCCCAGAAGGCTCCAGAAAGAACCCAGCTCGCACCTGTCGTGACCTCAGACTTAGCCACCCAGAATGGAGCAGTGGTATGTTAGTGC
The DNA here is from genome assembly GCA_013401135.1 of Cettia cetti. Lineage (NCBI taxonomy): Eukaryota > Metazoa > Chordata > Aves > Passeriformes > Sylviidae > Cettia > Cettia cetti. The sequence goes on along the minus strand of VZUI01024770.1, from coordinate 113,201 downwards.
CAGATGTTTGACCTTTCTGGCTCAGGGAGCACTTCCAGGGCATTAGCTTTCTTCAGTGAAAGGTATACTTGGCCATGTGGCAAAAATGCTAAATGACCAATAAAGAAGTTTTTTCTGCCTGCACTGAAAATAGATACAGTTATATCCTTCTACATTCTAAAAAGAAAAGCTCTTCTTAGATATTGTTGCACATTATTGCAATAATTTTCCAAAATAATACAAAAAAACCCCTTGCTTTAAAATATAGTTTCTCATACATTAACAATCCAAAATATCTGTATTTCACTAATCTTAATATTGCATCTAGCTGTGATATATTTGTGGCTGGAGTTCCTATATCAGACAAATGAATATGAATGCCAAGTTTATGCTGAGTGAACCATCGTTCACATTTCTTCCCTCAATGGCAGGCTTCTACTGGATTGATCCCAACCAAGGCTGCACTGCAGATGCCATTAGAGCATACTGTGACTTTTCCAATGGTGAGACTTGCATCTATGCCAACCCCGACAATATTCCTGCTAAGAACTGGTATATCAACAAGAATCCCAAGGACAAGAAACAGCACATATGGTTTGGTGAAACTATCAATGGTGGCAGCCAGGTAAGTGATGTATGGCAGAGTGATTGTTTCCTATGGTGCTGTCTGAAGAGTTCCAAATTCACTGACTCTCAGGAAGCAAGCAGATAAATTAAGTTCTTAGAGGAGAAATACGAAAAAAGTACCTTTTATCTCAATAGTATAGAGCACTGATTTGGGTTTAGATCAGTTTGTTAAAAGCACTTGTCAGTATTGTTCTAACTTTTCTGATGTCTACAAATGATCAATTCAGCCTACCTAGTAGTTATGGCTACAGGAAGCCTGGAATATGTTACATATAAAGATGGTCCAGAAAATGTCTGAAAAAATAAGAAAAACATCAATATTTTAAATTGATATTTGTTATATAAAATACATACAACACTATTCCTGGCAATATATTTGTATTGCACATCACAGATTCTGAGTGCATGCCACCATAACATTCAGAATTGTTGGTGTAAGTAAAAACAAGAACTACTCCTTGCATATTAGACACTGTCCCAGCAAATTGCAAATGCATCACTTTTGTACAGCTAAGGAGATTTAATTACATAATTCTTAAATGAAATTGAGTTGATGTTGTGAGGAAGTGTCTAAGATGTGATTTAATCACATTGGAGAAGAGCAGTCTAGGGTCCTGTTTCTTGGAGTGGCTAAAAGTAGATGCTGTAAAAAGAATATAAGAGTGAAGAAAACATTTGTACTATCCACAGACACTATTATATTTTTAAAAGTTTCAAAATTCTATCAAAAACAGTTTCATGGTTTTATTGAGACAGGCACTGTTTGTGTGTAGCTGTGGAAACAGTAGATCATCTTCCTTGAACTAATCTGATCTTGTCTCTGAATCCATATAAACTGTTAACACCATATCCTCGAACAGAACTCTACAGTTCAACTACATCTGCTCATGTCTGGTTGCTAGTCTACCTCCTTCTACTTTAATTCCATGCTATTTAGTTCTGGAGGGGCAATATAAAAGGGATTTCAGACTTGTGATTCTTTGTTTTAGAGCTGTGGTTTAAGCTCAGATAGAAACTAGGTACCACTACCACTTGCTCAACACCCTCTCTTCGCCCCAATCTACCCTAGTAGAAGGGAGAGAAGAATCAAAGTAAAACTGACACACTGAGATAAGGACAGTTTAATAATTCAAAATAAAATACAGTAACAATGGTAAATAATGATGATAATAAAAAGAAAAAAAAAACAACAGGTGATGCACAATGTCACTGCTAACCACCTGCTGACTGGTACCAGACCCCCTTACTTCCCGAACCTAGGTTAGCTGCCCTTTTGGGTTACTTCATCCCAGTTTATATACTGGGCATGATTTTTTATGGTGTTGAATATCCCTTTGGTCAGCCCAGGTCACCATCCCAGCTATGCTCCCTCCCAGTTTCTTTTGCCCCCTTCCTCATTGGCAGAGCATGAGACACCAAAAAAAAAAAAAAAAATAAAAGACATCCTTAAGATAATCATGACAGCAAAAATCCAAAACATCAGTGTGTTATCAACACCATTCTCATATTCTCATTCCAAATCCAAAATACAGCACTGTATCAGCAACTGAGAAGAAATTAACTCTACCCTAGCTGAAACCAGCACACATGAGCAGCTATCACACATTTTCATTACTAACATCCTCCTTTCCCCAGCAATACAACTGACTGTGTTCCTCTCTGTTTTTCAGTTTGAATACAATAGTGAAGGAATAACCTCAAAGGATATGGCCACCCAACTCGCCTTCATGCGTCTGCTGGCCAACCATGCCTCCCAGAACATCACCTACCACTGCAAGAACAGCATTGCCTACATGGATGCAGAAACTGGCAACCTTAAAAAGGCTGTTGTGCTGCAGGGATCCAACGACGTTGAACTACGAGCTGAAGGCAACAGCAGATTCACTTTCAGTGTTCTCGAGGATGGCTGCTCTGTAAGTAATGCAGAAACTACAAGCACGGTGACTGCCCAGGCCTAAGCATGTGATTAGGGATAGAGTTGTGCTTTAATTCGGAATTAGATTATTGGTCAAACCAGCAAAACTTTAACCTGGTGAAAAATACATAGCCTACAAACCCAGCCATGGCAGATCCTTAGCAAGTGGGAAGGAAAAGGTTATAAATAAATCCTACCTTGTACTGTACATGTGGCCAAAAATAGTTTTCAGAGGGACCAGTTTTAAATTCTATGTAAACAGAAGATTGATAAGAACCCAGTGCACCAGCTATAGGAGGGGCAGGATCTTTAAGCCCTGAAACAATCAGGCAGGGTTCTCTTAGGATCCAACATCAGTGTGAATAATATGGTAGCTTGCATACAGCATTACATAGGACTACCGAAAATTCTAATAAGTATTTTCTCTTATTGGAGATCTAAACAGTTGGATATGGGTATCTGATTTGCAAACAATAGAAGCAAAATTAATATGAAATTATTTCAGAAATTATCCATTCAAGTGAAACGATTCTTAATACCGTGAACAATGCAATAACAATTGCAATGAATCTTCTCTTGCAGAGAAAGAACAATGAATGGGGCAAAACAATCATTGAATACAGAACAAATAAGCCATCCCGCTTGCCCATCCTTGACATTGCACCTTTGGATATTGGCGGCGCTGACCAAGAATTCGGTTTGGACATTGGCCCAGTCTGTTTTAAATGAATGAACTAAAATTAACTTAAAGCCTCTCCCAAACTATTCTCTTGTCATTTCTTTTAATAATGAAAGCTGACTCCTTCCATTTCTTCTGTTCATCTACTTGCTTAAACTCTGGGCGAAAGAGAAGGAGAAGAATTGATTGGAGCATTGTGCAATGAAATTTAGTACAGCCCCAAATGGACTTGGAAGTCTTTCAAGATTTAACACCTTGTTTTGGGAAATGTCAACCTTTGTAAAGAAAAAAAAACCAAAATAAAAAGTCATGAAAGTTTGCACCACTTGTGGCCTTTGAATATCTTCCACAGAGGAAGTTTAAATCCATGACTTCCAAAGGTTTAAACTACCTCATACACTAAATCAAGAGTGATCCACATCTTTTGTAGGAACTTCTCCATAGGATCTGAGGTACTTTCAGTTCCACTCAAAATACAGTGGTGCTAATTGCATAATTACAGAGTATCTTTCCAATACTTGAACTTTGATGGTGCTAGTAGCATTTAAAGTATTGCTTCTCTGTTTCTTTGAAGTCTATCTTAAAACTTAGGATGTCCTGTCTCACCCACAGCTTAAGCATGTGGATAATTTTTCTTCTTCTTTGTCTTTTTCCTCCAAAATCAGGTGTTCCTGTTTTCAAATTTCATTTCCATCTTCTACTATGGGTAAAAAACCCAAAAACATCATTTCTCAAAAAAAGAAAGAAAATGTATTTTGTATATGTGAGATGTTTAAATAAATTGTGAAAAAAAAATTAAATAAAGCATGTCCAGTGTTCCAAAAGAAACTATTTAATGAATTACTTGCTTAGATGCATTAGAGATTCTCACACCCAGATTTTGCAATACTGTTAGCACATTGCCATAAAACATTTTGGTAAAGCCTGAAAAGCTTGCCTACAATTCTCTTGAGGGTGTGATTGTCTAGTTGACTCTTCATTTCAACATTAACTTTTGAGAAGTTCTCAAGGAACTCACTCAGTGACTATGCCTCGTAGTATGAGAAGTTCAAAAGCATAAATAATTCCTTCCTTTTTTCCAAATATTAAGTAGGATTAATGGCTGTAAGAAGAATCATCTGCTCACTTAGAGGTGGAAGGAAAATGGAGCTTCTGTCTTTCACTTGAGGACACAAAGCTCCTGTGCTGGCTGATACTGTGCTGTAATCAGCAGAACCGTGCCTGTGCACTTTAGAAAGGATATGCAAAAGACTATGCCAAGAATCACAAATTTAGGTGTTTTGTCAGGAATATCAGCGTTTGTTAGGCCCTTACACAACTGAACAAACTGTATGGGACATAAAACCATATGCTTTTGCTAACCTTAATAATTTACTGTCATACAAACCACCACAAGAAGCAAAGACTTCTCTGAGTCCTTTTAGAAGACTGCTGAAAACCCTAAATGAACTGCAATTCCAACATCCATGTTTTTTGTGATTGGGAAGGTGCTTGAGAGAACACATTGAGGACAATGAAGACAACAGCAAAGGCACGTAAGGCAAGAGGTGAGGTGGCCAGCCACAACCCCCAAAGAGAGGCATGAAGAAAACATCCAGAATAAAGTCTGTAACCTGAAGAAAGCACCACTCCAAAGATTAGCAGCTGAGAGTCTGAAGGCAGCTCCATATGGTTCAAGGGGGAATAAGCACTAAAATCTGTTTCTAAAGACTTTTATTCTTGTATCAAAGCATGATAGTTTTGTGAAAGTGCAGCTGCTATGTGCCTGCAGCTGAATGCTGAGTTAGTAAAATGGGAATTTCCATGATGAAATATAGCCCATTTTTTTCTTCACTGAGAAAAACATACTGTAGGTAAATACCTACAGGTGAATACTCATTGGACCATGATGATTCTTAAAACATTATTATTTTAAGCATTGCTTTATGATTTCAAAATATATTTGTTATTGTAAAAACAGTAATTCAATATTTGAAAACAGTAAAAACTTTCTTTCCTTGTTTAGATTAACTACAAGACAGGAAGTTTCTACAAAGACTGAAAAGCTAAAATTTCATACCCAAGGTTATGTGATTCACTAGAAGGTATGCAAAGGTTATTGCTAGGATAGGGAGGTGGACCTTTGTTGCCTGGTGAAAAAAAGGCCCAAACCACAGTTAAAAGAACACTTGAGTTTAGAAAGGAAGGTATAAACACTGTCTTCTTTTGTCATCTGATTTCACCTTTGCTCTCTGTAATCTATTCCATTGCAAGTCCTCCTAGGCAGAGAACACTTGCTATCAGCTTGCTGATAACATCCAAATTATGTATTTTCAGATCTTTGCCCCAAAAGCAGCAACATTGGCAATTAAGACTGGAAAAATACATAGTGTTTAGCTCACAAATTCCAGCCTCGTTAGCACTGGAAAGGTATTCAGTCTGCCTTGCAGGTTTTCATCTTATCAGAACTTACTGCATGATCAAGTATTTCACTTATGGTACATACAATATTGAAACTGTCTTTCAAAGATCACAGCTGCAAATAAGAAATAAATAGCAGACTGGGCAGAGGGCCTTAATATTGTCTAGTTTTGGGAATATAAGATAAACTTACCTGAATAAACTTCTGGTAAAGTGATCTTTATTTTTGGGAGTGCTCTGCCTCTCTATAAGCATTATCTTTGAAGAATTTCATTATCAGCAGCAATACATTTAGAGCATTAGCATAAATTAGCTAAAACATCAGTTTAAAGTTTACATTTGTAACAAGAAAGAATCTTGGGAGAAAAAGAACACAGCTGGAGTAACTAAGTGAAAAGCAAAGTTTGCAGCAAGCCCTGGCTGTACTGCACCAGAACAGAATTGCTGGAGAAGTTCTGTAAAGCTGGGTAGAGAGAGACAACTGACATTTAGTGCTTGGCTGTGATAAAATTGTGCAAACCAAAGTACTACAGGATTCAGACCATTTGCCTCCCTGGAATCTGTGGGACTAATGAACCTCACCTGTGTGATCAATAAACATGTTCTATCAGCTTCTCTTACACTATCCCCACAGGAGATGGACAGAGATTAAAAGACTTCTGTCAGTATGTGCTTCTAATTGTATCTAAGCTGACTTCTGATGTCTCCAGTACAAATGCTCCTTCTTGTATCCATGGAGAATTTCCTGTTGCAGCAGGCTCAGCTGGCAGCACATTGGGCTCTCTGTAGCATGTGCTTTTACATTAATACGGACTAAGCGAGTAAAAACTAGAGGCAAGGAGAACACCATTAATGGAACCAAGATGGAGCAAAAAGAAACTCAAATCATGTAGCACAATTCTAGAAGGGGCAGTTGCAACCAAGCAGCCCTGTAGGGAGAAACACAAGCCACTGCCAATTATCTTCAGGATCTGAGTTTGTCAGTCTAAAATACGAGTACTGTGCTACAGACAAATATCCTTTAGTACAGGTGAATGACAAAACAACATTAACAGACAACATATCTAAGTTGAAGCTTTTGACACCACTTTTGATCAGTTTTCTTGTAGTGATTTCAGGCAGATCTCCTAGAATCTGTCTTCCTACCACCCTCCTGATGCAGTGTTTTACAGTATTAGAATAATGTATCCAATTCCAATGAGATATTAGCAAGCTTAAATAAAGCTATTAGACATGCAAACAGAAGTAACCCCTAATTCATTTAGCTTTACTCATGCCCCATTTTTAGCTCATTAGAAATCCACTGTTTTTCTATAGGGATACCCCATGAATCTCAGATGCATAATGAAAGCAATCTACAGTGCATAAACAAAAAAATTATTGTATGTCTATATTCTAAGGCTGGAATACATTTGTCCTTTCCTGGAAAATATGTGTTTGGATATTACATGAGCAAAATTTTATACACATGAATCCTTGCTTATGTATACACTCCAGCTACTCAGGAAATGATGATTCTCATTAAGGCAAATTTAACTATCAAATCAAACAAATACATCATTTGAATATTACTTTGAATACAAGCCTTTGAAGTACATATAATAAAATCCAATAATTATTATCAATATATTACTGTGTTTAAGCTACAGAAATTGGACCTTCGGGTGAAATGAAACTTCTCCCAAATGCCAATTCTGAAGACACAGTGAAACAGCAGAACAGTTCTCCAGCATTTTCACAGGCGTTGTGCACCACCTACTGACTCGCCCACTAATTACCAGTCCCCGAAGACCGTTTTTCTAGGGTTTTTATTCCCGAATTCACTGTCATTCACAGAAACACAAAAGAATTCTGAATTGGAAGGGATCTACAAGGATCATCCAGTCCATGTCTGAAGTTAGTGTCCCATAGAGGTATCAAACCCATAACCACGGTAGCATTGGCACACATGCTCTAAGCAACTGAGCTAATCTCAGGACCATTACTGTTGAAATCTTCTGTGCCAAGACTATCCTATAGGCTATTTCTTCAAAACATCAGCATCAGAACTCACCCTAAATAAGCACTAATATATGAGAAGAACACATCCAAACAGGAAAACCCTTGGCAGCAAAATGCAGGGTCATTCAGGGTACAAAAAAAGACAATAATTAAATTTACTCTTAAATTTACTATTAAATTTAACTGTCAGGTTCTATGAACCTGAAATTATCTTCTCTATGTAGTGGTGTAAAGGACAGGGGATTTTCTTCATTAAATCCTTCTTCCATAACAACTGTAATTTTTTCTGGGCAATTTTATCAAAAGGGATTTACCACTACTTTTTGGTTAAGATATTCAGCATCTCAAGGTGTATGTTTCTGCTCCCAATATATCCCAGTATATTCTCTAGAACAGTGCCTAGAATGTGTGACAAGAGGAATCACCCAAACACAGCCTGATTTAATTTGGGAAAATGCTTTCCATTACTGTTTCTAGTTAATAATGAGCTACCTTCTCATTTATTTTCATCTTTCAGCATTTAACAAGGAATAAGACTAACTAATTCCTCAGTTCGAAAGAACATCCATTGCTATTATGGCTGTCTGTACCTGCCTCTATAGCACATTTCCTTTGCCACACTACCTAAAATTTCAATTCCTAGATGATGTCCACAGCAAAAATTATTGGTTCCTCAGATTCTGCAATGAGATCCAAAAGACCTCTGGTTATTCTCAGGAAAAGCAAAGATATCAAATCACACCCATGAAGAGCATCTGCCCCACAGTAGACAAAGTAACCTACAGTTTTACTTATTTCTCTCATCTACCTAAATTCACATATAGATACAAGAGATACAAGATAGGTTAGAATAGTTAGATACAAAAGGTCCTTTGAACTTTCTCAGTTCCATATGTGATTCTGGAGTACCTGCCAGTCATCTGAGCAATTATGGAAGTGTGCTATGCACAGGAGATTTATTGCCAGAAGCAAAAAAACAATAGCTCTCCTCTAGATTCCAACTCACCAGGCTCATACACGAAATTGCTGGAAATGGCACAACTATTCAATTACCTGTTAATTCCTAAATGACAAATCTTTGCTAAGCCTGAGGTGCACAGTAGCCCATGTTGATATTCTTTGTATATATGTTTACCTTTCAACATCATAAAATAACACAGATCCTTTAGAGCTCACAAGCAACATAAGAGAGCACCACAGAGACAGACAAATATGACAGAATAGGGAACGTTGCAATATTCTGCTAAAATGAAACTATTTCTATGCATTTTTTTAATAATGATACAAGGACATATTTTAGTCTGTTAATCCATTGCTGATTATTCAGCAAACTAGGGTTTCAGTGAACACGAGGCTAAACAGAGAACTACAAATTCCTAAAATTTCATAGAATGGCTAGGTTTGGAAGGGACCTTTAAAGTTACCTGGTTCCAACTCCCTGCCATGGCAGAGGAAAAAGAAAGACACGTCCCTGGGTGGGCTTGAACCACCAACCTTTCGGTTAACAGCCGAACGCGCTTACCAATTGCGCCACAGAGACTCCCTTGGTGCTGGAATCTACATGAGAAAAAATAATTTTCCTATCCAAAATAAATTTATGTTCCTAAAAACATTGATTTCAAGTAGCAGGGATATAGTTCATAGGTGCTAAAAGAGAACACAGCCATCACACAGCATCTGTATTACTGGCAGCCAAAGGAATATATTACTATGCCACACAAACACAGCAAGGCTTGGACTGGGGCAGTGTAGGCCTCCAAAGGTTGCCCTGTAAAAATAAAGAATTCTGAATTTTAAGAAGGCACAACAAGAAGCACAAAGGAGAACCAGAAAAAGGAACAATAAAATACAAAGTGTTTGTGAAAAAAAGAATAACTCAATTTGACAAGGAAATAACAGTGAGTGCTGTTTTTCCTCAACCAGGAGTCAAGAAAAGAAGGGGGGTCGAAACAGAAAAAACTTGCACCTGCATACCAAAAACTCATCTAAATCAAACATTCTTAACCCATTACTTTGATGGATATAAAGCTTTGACGATAAAAATGCAAGCAGCTGAAAGAAAAAGAATTTGTATTAGTGAGCTGAGCTGGATCCCAGCCCCTTTCTCAGTACTGAGTAAGCTGCACAGCAGATGCAGGAAGGGTGCAGCCCCTCGACTGTACTTAATGAAAGGGGACAGATGACTTAAATACTTGCTATCTGCCCAATTCCCTTCCCTGTCTTCACCTGATATATCTCTGTTTCAGACCCACAGAAGCCTGAAATGAAAACACTACTAAGCCTCATGTTATAGAACAGAGGATGTATTTGTCCATTAATGATAAAGTTAAATATGGCCTTTGTACATGTGATTTCATAATTACTTCACTTCATATCAGTCTGATTTTAGTACAGATTATTGAGAAACTGTTTTTATAACTGTTATTATAAAATTAAACATCAGTAAAATCAGTAATTTCTGATAGAATTTCCAGGATCTTACAGGTTTGAGGGCATATTTGTTTCAGCATTTGGCTACAAATTCAGTACTCAGGCTACACTGCTTGATTGAATAAGTCTAGAGAGAAAAATACTTCTTACACATTGTACTCCCTCTTCATTAATGCAATCAAATATTTATAATAGGTGGCTACCATGCATACACATGCCGCATGGAAACATGATTCTCAGGGAAAAATTGATTATCATGAGGTTGAAAACCAAGCAATTAAAATGACCGATGCAATAATTCGGCAGCTACCCAAAAGTTGTATAATTGAAAATACTACACTGCCCGGTAATCCATTGGAAATAAAGCTTTATATCTGGAATATAAAGCAATTTGACCAGAGCAACCTGGCAATGCTGCACCATTTAAATTAAGAAATAATATGGTTTGGCGTATGGCAGATGCTACTAATTAATTAGTCAACAATTAATGTGTAAGTTAATGTAGGGAATATTTTACTTGTTGTATAACAAACAGTAGGTTCCCTATGAACATATGATCATTTTCATTATGAAACTTCAAGAGTAGATGTAGTTGATAATTTTTTTCTAGCTCTGGTGCTTATATTTCCTGCTATATATACTTGTGAAAAATTAATTGCACTGTTATAAGCATACACAAACTCAAAGGGGAAAATACCATATGAGAATGCCCTACTATTCCTCTGACTGAGGACATTTAAATATCAGCTCTCTGTTACATCTGACTTTATACTACAGTAGCCATTTTATCTTCTTACACGCTCTCAGTCCTTGTGATTACATTGTGCCTTTGCCTGAGGACAGTTGCTCCAACGTGAGAAGCTACACATGCCTGTAATGCTGAAAACAGGAGAAAGGACATCTCCTGTGAACTCAGTTTATCAGCAAACTCACACATGCATGCCAGGTTTGACCCATGGCACAAAGTTCTCCCTTCATTTATACTAAGCCTGCCAAGCAAAATCAGGAAGCATTAAAAGAAGAATTACCTCATCTAAATTATACCTGTGTAACTGACATTTGTCCAATTTAAATTTATTTTCTAAATTGAACAGAAACTCACCATTCTTCATGATATGTCATTCACCTTATTCTAACTTAAAAGTAAATTACCACCTTACTTACTCTCTCAGTTCTACCTCTCAGCGGGAAAGTGGTTAGTTTAAAATAGATTGGTTCTCTATGAGTGAGTGGAATTAGGTGGGATGAACCTCTTCATTTTTGACTGTTATTAGATTGACTCATAGAGGAAATAGAGCAGCCAAAACCCACAGTAATGACAGTGTCAGTCATTAGTGACCATATAAAATACCATAGCCTTTCATGAAAATAATTAATCCAGTTAGGCTACACCTGTAGAAGGAACAAATGTGAAATTCTTCCAGAGACATTTTACTTTTAATATTCATAGACATTATCCCATGTGCACAGCAGTGTCACATCTCTTCTGCCTATCAAAGGAAACACTTTTCTCTAAGTCTTCTCTCTGTGATTGCTCTAAGTGTTCCCCTCCCACAGACGGCCCTTAATGCTTCCAGCAGAGCAAGCAGAGAGCCAACAGGAAGCTGTAGCATTTGCAAACCAAAAGCTGAGGTTTGACTGATCAGAAGAGCTAGCAGACTTCTGCTTTACTTTCAGCACACTAAGTTGATTAGCAGACAGGAAAATAAAGTAGGTACACAATAATAGTTAATAATAATTCATGTCTGGAGTTGTTTTTATAGGGTACTTAGCAATCCCTAATTAACCTTTTCCATCAGGCCTTTTATATAGTGGTTTAGGTGTGAATTACTTATGTCATGATGCCAAATTCAATTAGCTTGTGAAAAAAAAGGAGGAACTTGTCAGAAATGAGATCACACGCATGCAAACCACTTCTAACTCACAGCACTTCAGCCAAAAGCTTCTGACTGAATGAAGGGGATCTCAAGTATCAAACACCTAAGCAATGTCTCCAAAGAAGCAAGGAAACAATAGCAGATGTCTTGCTCACATCCATATAAATATTTCATATACACAGGGGGATTATCTTAATTAAGATACTCAATCTGCAACAGTATCAGCAAGTATTTGTACAGTCCTAAAATAACACAGTTGAAATTCACACATGGAGTGTTCAGGCACTACTGAAGATCAGTGTTAGGTCTTCATGGCAAATGAGGAATGCCCAGGGACTTCCAGCAGCAGGCAGCACATCTGAAAGAGCCCTCTAAAAGCTGCAGGACAGAATTACTATTTCTAAGTGTTGTATTTTCTGAGATATCAATAAACAGAATTATGGTTGTTTTGAGAGCATTTTAATTCCTGCTGCTCTTTTAGAGAAAGAACACGATGTAGTTGAAAATCCCTGAAATACTCCAGAAAAACAACCTTATTGTCAAGACTTGAATTCATTTTTTGATTTTGAGAATAAAATAATAAAATAAATTTCCCTGCTTAAGCATTGTAGCCACCCTAACTGAGAAGCGGGGTCCACACTCCAGGAGCTCTGGCAGAACTCCATGCTTTCTGCATCTACGCTGCTTATAGTAACAGCAGTAATTTGGGTAAGTTTTGAGGAGCTGCAATCATAAATGCACCTTGCAGTCTTACAACATAGCCCTCAAACTTAACATAGTTACATTGCAGAATGAGACAGGCTGAAGTAAATATGTTTTGGTTGGATGAAACATCTCACTTGTTCATGAACAAATGCTCTATAAACAGATGAAGAAGAGTATCTGTGGTCCTCAATGACTGCAAGAGAGATATATTTGATAAGACTGTAAAGAATCAATAAGGAGCAACAATGCAAAAAGCTAAAAAATATTCTAGCTAGAGAATTGTTTAAAAGTGCTTAAGTTGCTTCCTAAAGTGTAAAATGCATATGAAATTAAGACAAAGAAACTGAAGCACTAACAGGAATATTTTAACAAATAATAAGTTTTGTTCACAGTAAGAAGGCTTTAAAAATTCTTGGCTTTTTGAATGGCATGAGAAAAAAGAATGCAAAGAATCCCTACTACAACCAGAATGGGGGGTAGGGGGTTGTGATTTGTTTGGATTTTTGTTGTTGGCATTGTTTTAGTTTGTTTTGTTGGGGGTTTTCTGGAAAAACATAACCAAGTAACTACCCATCTGCATACTTGGTACCATTTTTCTCTCTCTTTCCTTGAGAGAATAGACCTGAGCACTTTAAAATAGTGAAGTGTTTTTATTATTCAAAAAGAATACTGAAAAAGTGAATGAATCAACAGACAGACTTGAATAGAAAAGAAGTATAGACTGTATGTCAGCAGATAGTAGACATTGGTTGGATAGAAATGGGATATACATTGAATATATAGTAACAGCACACAGAATAATACTTAGAACTCAAATTTTGTTCTACATTACATTATGTGACTACATACTGCACACATTTCCTAAGTTTTAAATTTGTTTATACAGTTGATAATATACGGTTACTTTATTTTGTGGAAATGTCTTTCCCGTGACAGCCTGCCTTGCTCTGGGCCTGCCAGGTTTGCTGGCAGCTCCCCAGCCCCACCACTGATGAGGGACTGGATTTGGAGTCCAGATTTCCTGCCCAACTCAGGTAGCTGCTTGTGGAGGAGCAGAATTTCCCTTTTGTAAATCTTAGCAATTTCAGCAATCATTTCATGCATCCCCCAAACCCAGGTAAATCTGTGGGGGTCAGCCTCTTCTCCCAGGCAAATAGCCATAGGATGAGAGGACACAGTCTTAAGATGAACCACAGTAGATTTAGGTTGAACATTGGAAAGAATTTCTTCAAAGCAAAGGTGGTTATGGGCTGCCCGGGAGGTGGCGGAGTCACTATCCCTGGAGGCGTTTAAGACTGCACATCTTTCCTTAAACTTAGTGACATGGTCCAGTTGGCATGGTGGTGTTCGGTCACAGGTTGGACTCGATGATTCCAGGAGTCGTTTCCAACCTAACCAATTCTGTGATTCTGTGAGTGTGTCAGCCTGCTTGTACAGTAACCCGCGTTCTGACGGAGTGAGCGTCTCCCAGCCTGGAATGACCATTTCCTTGTCAACAGAAGAGTGACAAGGGTTTAAAAACCACATTATTTGGAACGAAGCTCTCACTGTCCGGTGCCCGTTACGGCCCGTGTGCGGCACAGACCCTCTCCCAGCTCCCCATTCACGGGGCACAGTCCCCAGGGGTCTCCGCCTCGCCGCCGCCCCCTCAGCTGCGGGGCTCGGCCCGAGCGCGGTGCGACCCCCTTGAATCCACCGGGAGCCACCGCATCCCCAGGGTGCCGCGGGGCGGGGAGACGAACGCTGGGGCCGCCCGCTGGCGGCCGAGGGGAAGCGGCGGCACCGCGAGAGGGGCGCAGCTCCGCCCCGTGGGCCGCGGGGTGTGTGGTTGCTCTCGGCCGCGGCGGCGGGGACGGCGGCAACGGCGGGGTCCGCGTTGGCCGCCGGCGGGGACCCAGTGCTGCCCCGCCGCGCCCGCCCGCCCCATCGCACGCTGTTGTCATGGAGGAGCCAAGATGGCGGCGCTGGCCTACACCGGGGGCAAGCGGGAGATCAACTACTACTTCAGCGTGAGGAGCGCCAAGGCGCTGGCGCTGGGCGCCGTCCTGCTTCTCACCGCCTGCCACGCCGCCTCCCGCCGCTACCGAGGTGAGGGGGCGGCCGCGGGCGCTCTGCGGGGGGCCGCGGCTGCCGGGCAGGGGAGGCGGGGCCCCGGTGAAGCCCCGGCGGAGCTCGGGAACCGGGGCTGTGCAGGGAGGGCTGGCGGGTCCCTCCGCTGGGAGCAGCCGCGGCGGGCCGGGGCGGTCTGAGCAGCGTGGCGCGGCGGGTCGCTGCCTGCCGAGGGACGCGAACCCTGGGGGACGGCGGCGGCGGGCCCGGCCTGGGGGTCGCCGCAGGCCCCGGCGGTCGGGCGAGGCCCCGCGGAGTGAGGGGGGCGAGCGAGGCCGACCAGGCTCTGGCGATGCGCTGTTTCACTGAGAGCGCGCCGCAGCTCCGGGGGCCCGGCCTGCGGCAGGTGAAGCTGCAGGGGTAGAGGGTGTCTTCTTCCCTGTCACTTGTTTCCGTACGGCATGATTAATGGCTAATTACTTGGCAATTAGTGGTTAAAGTCTTAATTGGTACGAGATTTGATATATATTGTTTCACTCTTAGAACCATCGCCTCAAACATAACAAAACCTGCCGCTTTGGTGGATGAAGCGAAGTAAAGAGCTTTTGTTTCACGTGTTGTCGGTGACCGTGGACAAGCTCTGGGGACCGAGCGAGCGTAGCTGTGGCTGTGACCGGGTGCACACGGGCGCACCTCGGTTACGGGGCTCTGCTCCTTCCTCCTCTCTAGGCTTGTTTTGGCCCTGAAGCAGAGAATCTTGGCATGATCCGTAAATGCAAATGGAGCTGCTGAGGGAAATATTTCCTTGTTTCTGTGTCACGCAAAAAAAAGTGGTATGTTTTTGTGGGTAAATCAAGAAGTTGGTATCTAGAGAGATGACCGCGGCTCTGTTTTGTTGTAGCACAACTGGTGTCGTGTTCTAGCAGTTGGCTAGCAGCATTCATGGGAGACAAGGCTGAGGCAGTTCATTGTGGAAGTGGGAAAAGGGGTAGGGATCTTTATGTTTACAGTTCCCTAGATTCACCCTATAGCTGGCATGTCAGTAAGTCTGATAAACTGACTAGTATTAAATTAGAAGTCTTGGAAGCATTTACTGAATTCTTGAGTAGCTCAAGCACGAGGTAATTGAACTTGCCTGTTGTGCAGTGTTCCTTAAGGCACAAGAGAGTCACAAAACTAGACAGGGTGGCAATTGTTTAAAGAGGGATTGCAAGTCTAAGTAAACAGGGACTGACGTATCAAGAAGGTTACAAGGAAAATAAAATATGCATAATTTCAAAATATTCTGGGAGAGTTAATGAGGGAAAGTTAGTTTGGAAATTGGTGAGAATCTGCTGGCCTTTATGTAAATTGATATGGTCAGTATGAATTGTTACAAGCCTTTCAAATTTTTTCACCTAAGGCTTTTAGTTTCTTGAAGCAATTACAGGAAAAGGTTTTCCCATAAGTGTTTAAAGGTAGGAGGACATGGAGTCATAGTGAAAACAGACTTAGCAGTTTGGGTTTCTATCAGCATAACATGTTCAAAAGAGAAGTTTAGAAATGGAAGGTGGAAAAATTACAGCAGACAAGTTTTTTAGGATAGGTAAAAGCAAAGGTGCTTTTGTTGAAGAGATCATTCTGCAGCCCGCAGTGATATCAAACACTGAAATTCAGCAAATTCCACAATACTTCTGACAAGTAATGAAAAAAACAGAGGTTTTCACTGATAGTACACAGCTAAAGCTCACTGGCACCTCACTTATTCTCAGTGGTGTTGGTCACCCACTCTTAGTGATATAACAGAACTTGAAAGTGTGTGCAGAAGAGCAACACAAATGGCAGAATAAAACAGCTTCTATGAGAAATAATGAACTCAAATAAAATTCTGTAGCCTAGACAGAAACCTAGTAACATCTTAATGATCTCAAATATTAGGAATTATTGGGGGAAGGTAAATTGATTGTTACTGTGCCATAACACAAAAAGTATCAACTGACAAATGAAATTAGGTAATACATTTTACATGATAGCAAGAAAGTACTTTCTTTTACACATAAGACATTTTTATATCAGATTTATATATCAGAAATATCCCCCAAAGGGTTATCCTGATTTCCAAAGGGTGTATGAGGTAGGGCTGCAAACAGGTTCGAAGTTGCCAGGCTGTGAAAGCCAGGCCATGTCACATAAGGGACTGCTATGTTTGTTGTGCTTTTATACTTTCCCTTTTGTCTGATTGTCATTACATATAAAGGTTTTAACTAATTTTGGCCACAACCATGCGACTACATATTACAGATAGGAGCAGCCCAGTGTACTAACCGGTCAAACTTGCCTGTATAAAATTTACTTGTATGAAAAAATGCTGAACTGGGGTTGTGGAAGGTCAGATTTACGCTCAGGAAAACTGTTGTATCTAGGGGTCACCTACATTTTTTTGCAAAAGAATGTGAATAAAGAGCTTTAATTTGTGAAGAGTTAAGTGGGTTGAATGTTTACTAACATGTACACTAACATCCAGTGAAGTTAGTGCTTTGCGTTTTTCAATTGTTATATTTCAAAGGTACAGTCCTAAACCTTTTTGGAAATTGGAATTTATTTAAATTTTATTTTCATTCTTAAAATCAACAGTAGTAGACTCTGTTTAAAACTAAATTTTTTACTTTGAATAATAGAGAACAATTGAATTTCCAGCTCTTTGAGAGTATGCATTTTAGAGAAGGCTTTGTGAAAATTAGTCTGCTCTGGCACTGAATGGAGACTGAGATTTGACAATTTCCATGGAATAACCACGATTTTGAGGAATGATAAATTAGAATAATGAGCATAATAAAATTAAGAAAAAATATACACTTTGTATAGTTACAATGTTGTGTATCTAAGTGAACATAAAGTTAATGTGTTGGAAGGATAATTTACACAA
Source organism: Cettia cetti (assembly GCA_013401135.1). Classification (NCBI taxonomy): domain Eukaryota; kingdom Metazoa; phylum Chordata; class Aves; order Passeriformes; family Sylviidae; genus Cettia; species Cettia cetti. Next base: position 95,634 of record VZUI01024770.1, on the reverse strand, counting down.
AAAAAGAGTTTAAAAAATCGTCTCTGTTTTGTGTATACAGTGGCACTTGGAATTCTTTTTGTAGGTTTTTGGGTTGGTTTTTTTGGTTAGCTTTTTTGTTGTTTGTTTGTTTGTTTGAAGATCTCATTGATGGTTAAGAAGAAGTTGTGGTGTATTAAAATGAATATAGTTCTTTGGCTCCTATTTAACCTGCTAAAGCCAGAGTTGAGTATTTCTGGAGGCATTGTCTGGTCTGTCACCTTCTCTTTACTTTCTTGGCTGCTGTTTCAGTTTTGTTTTATTCCCCTGCCTCATCTTCTCCCCTTTTTTTATACTATTATGTTTAGAGGAAGATATCAAATGTCAGCCCAAATGAGTTTCAGGAGCTTTCTAATATTGCTCAGGGCAATAGTAAGATAATCAGTATCTGGAGTTGGGAAAGAAGGCATACCCCTTGACATGAAATATTGTCTCTATGTTTGAAGTGTATACAATGTATCATGTCTGGAATGTTACTTCAGTGAACATAGATAGGATGAAGGATTGATCTATTTATGGGCAATTATTTTGGTGGGAGTGCCATGGAGTACAGAGGTACCGAGCTTAGGTCATGACCTCAATATAAGGACAGAAAGAAGCGATAGTAGTCTACAAATCATGATAGACATAAGTCCAAACTGCTCTGTCCCATGGAAGAACCAGGGAGTGCCCCATGCAAATCTAGCAGAAACCATATTTTAAATAAAGGCAGATGATTCTTCAAGCATGAGCTCTGGATATAGAAAACTCTTGAAGGATTCTGTGGGTGCTAAGAACTTGAAGACTGTATGTCCATTTCAGTAAGTCCTTGGAATGAACATAGTTGGGAGAATATTAGGCAAGAACATAATGTTTATTTGCCCTCTTCTTATTCATCTCCAAGCATCTGCTTTTGGCCCCTGTTGAAGGTGTAATACCAGGCTACGCTGACCGTTGGTCTGACCATGAGTAGCTGTCCTGATTTTCTTACATGTCTTTCTCAACAAGTTAATGGATGTTAGAGGGAGTCTGCTTAGTCATGGCTATCCTTTTACAAAGTTCACTCTTACGTCACTTTGATACATATCCACTTGTCATCATCTGCAAAGTGGAGAACTTCATATAAGTAATAACTCCACTTCATTTATCAAACTCATGTTGCTTTTGATTAGTTTCTTTATTATTCCTGGCAGTTTCATTTTTTTTTGTGCAACTTACTTGAAATGATAGTTTACGTGAGTTTGCAAGTTTGAGAATCAGGGAAATTGTGTTGCTTGAAAACCAAAGTATGAGTTGAGCTTAATGAAGTGAAGGTTTCACAGAAAGTGTTAGGTATGGGCAGTGGTACATTGCTTCTGCACAAGCTAGAACAAGTCCCTGCCATTTAATTCACAATAATTTCCCTGTTTGTCAGTGCTCGGAAATGCCAAGTATGACAAAAATGTTGGAGAGCAACTCTTGTTGCAGTGAATGGCATTCTGTTGTGTTCAGTTATTAAGCAGCAGAATCTGGCTTGGAGTTGGGAAGATAACAGTCACTGGTTTCATAACTGAGATATTTGAGATTTGACATGACCTGAAACATCAGCACCTGTAAAGTGATTAATTTACTTAGCATAAAACTTATTAACTGGAAAAGATAAGTGCAGTTCAGATTGATCAGCATATTGATGTGTAAATGTTTTGGGGGGGGGAGGTTTGTGTATTTGTGTTGTTCTCAGGTAACCACATGACCATATGTCTTAAACAGGGAGATGTAACAGACTGTCTTGCAAGCCTTGTGATGAGTTTGTTTCTATACAAGATGCTGTGCATAGTGATTCTTTGTAGAAGATTATTTTATTCAGCAGTTGTATTCTTTAATTTCGTATTAGTGTATTCTGGATTTTAGATACCAGAGTGGATTGGTGTCTCTTAAAGGAAATGCCATTCCTAGTCACAACATTTTTTTTGACAGCAGGAGTAGGATCACTAACATTTTGTGGATAGGGGTGGGATTTACAGAGCAGTATTATACAATGAGTGAAAAGGCAACTTGCAGAAAACTGTGCAAGATGTATTTACAATCAGTTAAGTTTGTTTACTGCTGTTGATTATTTCAATTTCTGTTTTTCAGATGTTGTCAAATTATTTTTTATAATAGCGACAGGGCTACGTTTTACATTTCACATCTCTGAATTCTAATCTTAATATTACATTTTAAAGGTGGTGATACATGTGAGTATCTTCTGTCCAGTGGGAGATTTCTTGGAGAAAAAGTATGGCAACCTCACAGTTGTATGATGCATAAGTATAAAAATAGGTAAGGAAACTCATGTCTTCTGTTCATCTGGAAGGAAGAGTCGTTGTTTGACTGCCAGCTGTAGTAATTGCAGTGTCATCTATTGTTCACTTTATATCTGATTGTCTAGGTTTTCAAAAATATACAACATTTATCAGAAATAAGTATTTTCCGAGTACTATCTGTGTGTCTATATTGTTTACCATAGTTGTATTTCTGTATAAAAATACAAATAAACATTGGTGGTGGAGGTACTTGCACGTTATGGAGAGCCACATGAGGTTGCATATGTCGCTCTCAGATTGCTGACCTTACGTGTCAAATTGCAAGTAAAAATATCCCAAATAAAATTACCAATCACTTTTTCACTTCTTAGTGAGAGGTCTCTTTGTTTTTTTTAGACTTATGCTCTACATTACCATTTTGAAACTATTGTATTTGTAGTGCACAAGCACATGTAATAGGAAAACCTTCTTAGTTGTTTGCCTAATCCCATTAGCAAGAGAGTTCATTTTCAATTCTATGCAAATTGCAATAAACTGTTTATTAATTCAGCATGTTTAAAAAATTTTTCATGCCTTAGAGCTGAATATAATGTTTAGAATTATCTATACAGCTCTGTAGATTTTCAGAATACTTCTTTCTAAGATATGTATTTTCTGTAACATTAATGTTGCTGTTTTATTTTACAGTGAAGCAAAAAATTGCCTCATAGACAAACATGTTGTGTTTATAGGAGATTCTAGAATTCGACAGCTGTTCTATTCATTCATAAAACTGATAAATCCCCAAGTCAAAGAAGAGGGAATTAAGGTGAGAAAGTTTGTTTTGGTGATTGATTTTTTGTTTCTTTCTTTCTTCCTGATTTACCTCGTAACTCTTGTCTAAACTTTGAAAAGGCAAATTATACTGTTTGCTGGCCTAGCCATATGAAAGGAGAAGCACAGAAAGGTTTTTTGAAGAAGAATAAGATTAGATCAAAATAATTGTTTGGGTACAGATGAAATAATTGCAAATCTCAGAAAAGAACTAGGAAGCTCAAGAGAAAGCTTGCAACAGCCTGGGAATAAATCAATGACTTGTCCCATAGCAATTTATACTTCGTATTTGGTTTCTTGATGAGAAAATGATTGCTCCTTTGTGTGTTTTTAAATAGTAGTAATTCGTGCCTTCTAATTTGTCATTTAAAATGTCAGTTAAATTGCTGTTATAATCTGTTCATAAAAATCCTTGGGGCAATGACAGATTTTCAGGTCTAACTTGAAGCTGAAAACTGAAAACAGCTTCATGTCTTACCTTCTTTTTGATCACTGATGAAGAGCTGTCTGAATTTTATAAAGCGAAGTATGTAAACTGCAGCCGGGTGGAAGGAGGAAGAAGGGATTCAGGTGTATTGTTTGTTGAACAGAATGCTGATTTCTTTTGCTATATGATACTTCTTGGGCACATGTCTTCATAGATGGATGTACATATGTGATGGAAAAGACACCTTTCACTTTCAACAGTCCATCAAATTTGTCAATTATTTAGTAATTCTGTTACGTAGAAGTGTAAGCTGGCAGCTTGTCCAACACGCAGCATGCAGTCACTTCCACTTGTCAAAACAAGATGTGTGATTGATCCAAGAACTCAGGTTTTCCTAGTCAATTTGTTAGGTCACTTTTGCTGCCCAAAAGTAATGGTGAGATGAGAGAGTGCTGTAATGGATTTTGAGGTGAGAGTATTTTTTGTAAAGTGTTACTGAAATCAAGATCTCAGTTTGAATAAGAGAAGTACACTTGTTCTTAAGGACCAGGAGTGAAATTAATACTGTATTTAATAATTTTAAAGGACTATTGTGTATGCATATCTGACTCCTTCCTTTCTGGTTTCTTACAGTTTTCACTCAGAAAATTTAATAATGTTCTAGATTTTATTTCTGCCTGAGATTTTTTATTTTATTCTTTGATTAAAAATATGTTGGTTGTTTTCTGTAAAGTTTATGGGCAGATGAAAAGGAATGCTGGAGGAAGGCAGTGTAACAAAAGAAAGAGGAAAAGGCGTAAATTTTTCTTATGTTGGGAGGCTAAATTTAGGAAAGTATTTGATACTTTTGTAACAAGTGAATAGAACTGCAATTCAGACTTTGTTGGCCAGATAACTGTTTATTTTAGTAGCTTGTTTTATCAAGAAAGCATCATAAATATTTTGCATGAGTACACTGACAATTGTATACAAGAAAAATCCTTTCCACTGAAGATAAATACTGGATGAGAACAAGTTAGCATAGATATGTAATATATTTTGTTTTCATTTTGAAAGTTTCTCTTACTTTGTTGGTTTTTGTTTGTTGGTTTGTTTGTTTTGACAGCATGGAAATATCCCATTTGAAGACAAATCTGCTTCAATTAAAGTGGTAAGTTTCATCTAGTGTTAAATGGCAAATTGTAATCATGTTATTATTTCATATAATGTAACTGAAAATGCTGTTGGAGCTGAAAAGTTAAAAGTGGTTTAAGACCATCAGCATTCTTTATAAATATTTCACAGATGTTTCACAGTGTATCTTAACAATCTATATTTTAAGAGAATTTGGCATGGAATACTTGTATTGTGGCTAAGTTTTGGGCATAAGCTCTGGAACTGTGTATCATTTTTGTCAGATCTTACAATTTGGCCTTTCCAAGCATACTTTTTGCCAGGAAGTTTACTATTTTTATGCTGTAAAAATATGTATCTAGGTCTTCTTTGGACTGGTAATTGTAATTCGCATTGAGTTTCCTATGCTATCCCAACAAGTATTCCTTCCACTGTTTTTGCATGAGAAATGAGCACAATGTTGATTATAATGTGGATATTTTAAAAAAGAAAACAAAGTACTTGAGGCTAGTTTTTCTGAAGGTCTCTGTTCTCTTCTGCCCTGGCAGTGGAAATGCTGTCCTCAATAGCTTTCTTTGCTTCCCATGACAGCTGTCAGCAGTGCTGGGATTGTGCTAGTCATGTATTTATTTATGCCCTGAGGAAAACTCATTCTCTATTCACCAAAACCAAAGAAGCAGTGTGTTTGCTGAGTTGTCTGAATGTGGGTTTTCAGTACTTGTTTGTGTACATGGTTAAGATCTAGGTTACAGAAGAACATTTTAGGGTGTAAGCCCACGGCAATTTAAGCATGTGTGGACCCACTCTGTTGGCCTTCACAGTGTGTTCCTGTGTTGGTACTGTAACTAGCACTGGTAAGCTGTGAAGTGGGTTGTTTCAGGAATCAGTTCAGCCAAAATGTTACCTCATAGGATTCATTTTTGATCAGGTCACATGTGGCTCATCATTTAGTTATATGACTGCTGGAAAAGATGGGACAGAGCACAAAGCAGGATGCAGGGGCTGATGCAGTGCGGTTTGCATTTGGCTAGCCTGACAGGATCGTGTGTTCAAAACTCCTTAAGCACCAGGATTTGAGATGGCAGGTCTGGACTTTTGGGAGATGTCTGGTAGTTAATGTATTCCCAGCCTGCTGCTTCCTTGTTTTGATGCAGTGTTGCTCTTTGACATTATTGGTGTGGTAGCTAAATTTCCATATTCAGACTGGCTGGGACCCAGTAATCCATACGTGGAAAATACTTGACCATCAAAAGAGAAAATTACTGGGAACAAGTGGAGAGTTTAATTTTGCCCTTTCTAGTCATCACAGTAACTCTTCTGTCCTTCAGCCACTGCAGAAGACTGCATGATTGCTCACAGGTTCCACAGCCAAATAATGAATTGACAGTACTCAAGTGAGTACTGTCAAGTGAACTATCAAAATGTAACAATCCAGAGGAGTGAAAGATAGAGATGTCCTCTCTGCCGATAGTGTTTCAGTGTTCTGTTACAAAGTTTCCTCACAATAGTTTTGCTTGAGTAGTCCCTGCCATTTCCCTTCAAGATGTATTTTTAGCACAATTCAATAGTGCTGTCCTAAGAAGTAATTAAATGCTAGGAAGTCATGGCTTTCCCTGGGAGACATAAAAGCACTAGTCTACACTGTCCTTCTACATGAAAGTTGAGCACTGCTCCTGGCATCTAAAAGAATGCTGGTAGGTAAGATGTTTAATATCCATGGCACTATTAGATTTAAACAGCTGATAATTTATGAAGTTGTAAGGTAAATTGTTAAGTTTTGAGTTTATTTGAAAATTATGATTTCACGCTATCAATTATTTTAAGCTTTGGAACAAAGAAAACCTGCTGGTAAAAATGTGGAAAATTGAGAAAAAACAAGTTCTAATAAGTTATAGATGTGACCTTGGTTTTATCTCAGATTGCATTAGAAACCCAAGGACATCCCCTTTGGCAGACATTAAAAAATTACCTTCTTGGTGAAATTCCAACCACTGAACTACAAATAAAAATTTGTTTCTCATGAGGGAAAGGTTTTGTGGGCTTCTTCTCCTCTTTTTTTCTCTTTACTTTTGTTTTCCATGCTGGAGTAAGATGTCAGGCTTTTCATACTAACTATAAGGAAATCACACTGAGCCAATTTTTTTCCTTTACAGTTGAATTGATGGCAATTAATTTGGTTTTCTTGCATTTTTTGGTTTTAGTCTACTGATTATCTTTTAAGCTTGCAGAGTAACTCTGCCTTTATTTTGCAGGATTTTCTGTGGTATCCTGAAGTTAATGGCTCTATGAGGCAACGTATCAAATCTTGGACTGAGGTTTGTTTTAAGAGAACTATAATATGAATTCAGAGTAATGAAAAGGGGGTGTTTACTGGTGTATATGTTTCTGGGTATCTCCTAGTCTTCCAAGGATGGTCTCACTTGGACCTTAAAAACCCCTAAGCAAACTAGAAAAACCCTACTTCCTAGAAGCAGGTTAATTAATCCTATTAAGAGCTAAAAGAATTTCAGTTTGGTTTGGTGTTTTACTTCCTCTGTGGCTGCAATGACTCCAATGTGACCAAATATTTTGATCCTTATGGGTCCATTCCAATTTGAGATATACTATGATTTTGTATATATGTTAATTTGTGTTTCAGAGTGAAGGGCAAAGGTAATTTGCAAAGTCAAGAATTCTTTGATTCTGTTTTCAATGTCTCCCTCAATTAGTATACTAATTATTTTATGTGTTTCAGTTATGATGCAGGTTTTTGTGCTGTTCTGTATATGAGTCTGACAACAAGTATTACATTTACATATTGGCAACTGATTTTTTCTTCTTTTCTTGTTTCTTCCTTTGTTGAGCTTTCAACAGCCTGGAGTTATTTAGTAGTAGCTCACGGTGTTTATTTTGTATCCTGTTGATCATTCTTGCCCAACACCTTCCATCAGGATAGCTGACATTACCATTTTGTTTTCTTTTTCTGTGGTTTCTACAAAAATTGAGAGCTGCTGGTTTTCCTTGCTGTGCCAGGTGCTCAGGAGTGTTTGTTTCCTTGTGCTCTTGTGTCACTGGCCCTTGTCCTTGTCCTACATAGAACTGCCAGACCCTTGGGGTGACAGTGGTCAGTGCAGCAGCTCTAACAGGTGTTTGACAATGCTGAGACTGAAGTAAGAAGTTCAGTAGTGTGAAAAAACTGTTCCACAGTTTACTTGACCTTAGGAGAGGCTTTAAAGAGAACTTACGCTGCTAAATTGATAAGGATTGTAGGTGCTTATTAATGCTTGATGCTTTTGTAGATTTTATTACATGAAAATTCAGGTATCTGGCATATATCAGGTGTATGTTCTCTGTAATATATCTGCAATCTACTCTTTTGTAACCATTAGTTGATGGACAATTGAGTCACAGTTAATTAATATATGAATCTTAATAGTAAGTATAATTTTAGCGTATTTTAAAACTAATTCCTTTTCTTATTTGTTTCTTAGGGTTCTGTGGCAAAACCTCATATAATTGTTGTAGGAGCTGCCACGGTAAGTTATACATATATAGGGGATTTTAGTAAAGAAGGAAGTTCTTGTAGGATAACTTTGATATTCTCAAGTTGGTTACATGATCAAGTTGTTAAACACAGTTTATAGGAAAATATCTATTCTCAGCAAATTTTCTGTTACAAAAAGTAGTTTTAAAATATCAGATATGCTTTATTATAGCTGTGTCATGTACAGTACTTGCTTTTTGTCAGCAATATTGGTTAATAAGCATTAATTTGCTTTAACCTAGCTAATAAAGTGGATTTAGTTAAAAGCAGATTATTAATTTTAAAAGTTAAATAAAGTATTTGCATGCTAACTGAGATGTATTTTTAATACACCTTTTTCAGTCACAGAATTCTATTTTTGAGTATGGCCCAATCTGAAATGTCTCTTTCACCACACATATTTCTTTCATATATATGTATATATATGAGTAAAAATCGTAATTTTACATGGATATTTCAACAACTAAAGAGGTTAGAGTTCTGGAATCTTGTTGCACTGGAAGATTCCACCACTGCTATGTGTTGCAGCATCACAGAAAGCAGGTCTGCCAAGTACCAGAAGAGGTGTCCTAACCCATCAGTTTGCCACCAGGCAGGACATTTCTACCTGTGTTGCACTTGGCAAGGATCAACCAATTCTTTAAAACTTCCAAGGATGGAATTCAACAGACTCCCTTAATTAGTCCATTCTAGTAACTAAGTCAAGTCAAACAAATGCTTATCTCATTATTTCCACATTTATTGTCCTTTACTTCCAAATATTTAAGAATTGGAATTTGGAAAGAATTAGCTAATATATTTTCATACCAGCTGAAATGTAAAGTGGGGGGAAATGTGTTGCATTTGAAACAAAATCCTTCAAAAGCAGTTTGGTTTTGAAACAGCTGAGGCATTCTACAAATCTGGAAACTACTGGGCATGCCCAGCTAAGGATGAATTCCCTCAATTTTAAGAGGTCATGTGTTTATGTAGACCTTCACACATTTCCTGAGGCATTAAAAATTCTCCTTTTCCTTTAGGCGAACCCTTAAGTTTCCTTCCTCTGTAGGATCTACAAAAATATTTGTGCTTTAGGAATTGTAGTAAGCCTAGAATATAGTTTCTCGGTCTGAGACTGTAGCATTAATTACTAGGATGAGTAATTGTATTTCATGCAGAAAATACCATTGTTGATGGATATGTTCTGGCATGCAGTAGGTCAGGTTGCAAAACTACAGGACACTTAGCAAAATAATTCCCTTTACTCGTATGTATACATTAGCCAGAGCTTGTTGCCTTTTGTGGACAGCAGGAAATAGAAACTAACAATATGCAGGGGAGGTTTTGCTCTTTTTAACACTAGTATATTTATATAAAACATTCAGTATGATATCTAGAGTTACCTAGGTAAACATCCCCTATTTTAAGGAGCTTCCAAAAAAAAATAGAAGCTTCAAAAGTCAGACACATCAGCAACCTCACCATAACTGACACTGGTGTGGTAACCTGCTACTAGATTAAACTGGTATGTGGTCTTGGACTGTGCTGCATTTTGAAATTTACCTATATCTTTAACTTAGCTCTTGGGTTGGTCATGCTACTTTGGCTGGACATGTCTGTCTTAAGATGTCAGCTGTGTAACAATTTATAAATAGAAGTAAAGTCTTATAAGCTGGGAGGAACCCCAGTTCATACAGAAGTCAGTTGCTTCCTACTTTGGGAAAAGGAGCTTCTCTGAGAATGTTATTACCAGGTTCTGCTTCTTAATTCCTGACTTCCTGATGTATGGAACATATGCTGTTTTAACTGTCTGATAAATACTGTTGGTGTTTCAAAAGTAAGTATTTAGCTGCTGGGAGAAACTGCTTCTTTTTTCCCCAGTGTGAGTTCTCAGAGCAGCTGTATGTTATTTGGTTTCATGAAGTATTAATTTATATAGAATAATATTTTCAGGAAGTGCATTCATCAGTGTACTTGTCTTACGATGAAATTTTTATGTAGCTATTTAGAGATAAATAGAATTTGCTACATTTAGGCTAATTGTTTTGGTTTTGCTTTTTTTAGTTTTTACTAAGTCAGTAGAGATACAGTAACACTTAAAAAAAATGCTGCATCCATTTTTCATACAGTGGGAAATCATGTTCAAAAGTTTGGTGGAATTCTTGTATGGCTGTAGCATTCTTCCAGGAATTTCTTGTAGAAGATTAAACCAAAAATTAAAATGGCTCTTGTTTGGTTTTTTTGTTGTTTGGGTTTTTTTTTCCCTTTGTGGATATCTGCAAAACAGATGGAAATATTAGAACTTGATCAATATTGAAACCAGCATCTAGTTCTGTTTGCATGCATCTCTTGTGATGAGTTTTTCTGGAGTGGAATTGACTGAACTGGCCAAGATTTTTCAATAACGAGACTGGCTTTGCTACTTCATTGTTGGATAAAGCCAGGAGACTTTGAATTTAAACATCTTGTGTCATTTAATTTATGAAAAGTCAAATATACACATAAGTTGAATGTTAAAATTCTCTGTATTTAAATGATGTGATTGAATACAATTATCTGTCTGGACAGTTGCTTGGTACAAAAGAATTTTTTATCACTTTTGAATAGAAAACTGAAGAAATCTAGCTGTATAGAAATAATGAAAAATAGCTACAAATGGAGCACAGGAATTACGGCTCCTCAGACATACCAATTCTGAATTTATTTCTTTATTTCTCCAGTGGTCTATCAAGATTCACAATGGCAGCAATGAAGCCCTTGCACAATATAAAATCAATATCACTTCAATTGCACCTCTTTTGGAAAAATTAGCAATAAGTAGTGATGTTTACTGGGTCTTACAAGGTAAAGTAGTGAACAGTAGGTAACAATTTTTAACCTCACTGTCTGTTGAATCATTATGTTGTAGGATATGGTAAACTTCATCCATCCTGCAGATTGAAAAGGTGTTGGTTGAACTTCAGTCTCTCTTTTCTTAACTAAGATGTTACCTAAATAGCTGCTATTACTGATAGAGATTTCAAAGCTTTAGCAGGAAAAACTGTAGCCTTATGAACTCTTAATTCTTTGTTAGCTTGCTCTCAGACTCAACATGCCAGGTCTATTCTCCCTGTGCTGTGCTTTATACATACCTCCTGGGAGTCAAGAAGGTGCATGCAACAGCTGTATTCCTGCGGTTTTGTTCAGCTGAATTTTCATATTATATTAATAACAGAAGAGGTTAAACAAGTGCATCCTCTGTGTGTGCCTAGAGAACAGAGAAACTAAGTCTCTAGAATGAAACTTGTTTCACTGTGATGAGAAATCATGGCTCACAATGCATTAGTGAGATTTTTATTATGGCATCAAGCTTACATTATTTTGCTTTTTTTCAATAAAACTAAAATATTTCCCTGAAACTGAACAACGAGCTCATAGGTAGAATGTTTTCCTGGTTTCTCTGCCACAGGACACAGGATTTTAGATTGTCATCATCTTAGTTAGAAATATAAGCAGATTTTGAGCCCTGTTAGCAATATACCCAGCTGTACTCTTATAGTCACATCCAAGTTCCTATCAAAGATGGTGCTAGAGGTAAATCTGAATCAACAAATCCATTTCCTATTCCTTTCAAAGCCATGCTTATTTATATCAGAAGCAGTTGACTGTCAGACTTGTCCCACCATGGTATTGCTAAGGACCTAGTCCATTTACATAATCTCTGAGCTCTTTAGTGGCCCAAGTGAGAGGAGAAGCAGTCTGTACAGAGTTGTCAAAACATTGATTATCCAAACATAGGCATGAGGTACCTAAAATAAATCAATCTGCATCTCACAGAGTATGTCACAGCAGGAGCTTTTCACAGGAACTTAAAGACCTCCAGCTGACCTTTTGATCTGGAACCCCATGTCACTTTCTTTTAAGCTTTTCATTTTTTCTGAAGCCTGTCAGCAATTAGGTTCACCTTTTTTTCTGTAAAACTGAGATTCTGCCATAAGTTAAACTGGAATCAGCAGGAGCAAGTGGAATATGTTTATGGCATATGTCTTATGAGAAATGAGGAGCTGGCTTTTTTCTACAGAAAAATAGAGGGTTTGAGAAAGTTAATATTTTTCCATATGTCTATTCTGCTGCATGTCTTCTGCCTTTTTTCCTTTGGAGTCTTTTCTTGGGAGATTCCATTCCTGACAGAAAGCATAAGCAGCTCTGCACTCCAGCATTATTGTGCTTGTCCTGGATTCAGAGAAATTAAACAAGCATTCATGTCTGACCAGAGCTTTCTAACCTATAGCTACATGTGTATTAATAGGGAATGGTGATAAGAGTATTTCATGATAAACAGCTCTGGTAACTGTAGCAGTCATTTATTCCTTGCTGTACATTTTTTCTGTACAATTAAACCATTGTGACCTCTTAAATGAAAGTAGCCCATGCAACTTCAGCTAAGGAATCTCTTTGATAAGTAGAAGATTAATGTGTTCATTCTTTGTCTTTTCAAATTTAGATCCTGTTTATGAAGATATGCTGAGTGAAAGTCGGAAAATGATCACTAATGAGAAAATAGATGCTTATAATGAAGCAGCTGTTCGTATTCTGAACAGCAGCTCCCGAAATTCCAAAACTAAAGTTAAAGTGTTCAGTGTATCAAAATTGATAGCACAAGAAACTATCATGAAGTCTGCAGATGGCCTGCATCTCCCTGAATCAAGCAGAGATACAGTAAGTGTTTTTATCACTGATCAGCATTTCAAGTATTAATAGTGAAACAAGATCTGATGTGAATGTTCTGAAACTGCAAACAGTATGGATGTAAAGAGGACTGCATTTGTCAGGGAATTTTGTTCAAAAAATTCTAGTGGGTGGGAGTGCAGTCAGTTTTATTGGCATTTTAAAAAACATAATAGCAAACATATTTGTGCATAGCTATTTGTAAATAGCTGTTAATCCACTAGATCTTTTAGATCCTGCATGCTTTCATGTGTATGAATAAGTTAAGGTGGTAATGACTTGTAAGGCAGTGCTAAGAAGTAAGTCTTAAATTTTCCCCTGTGTGTCTAGAAAATTTGCTTTGGTAGGAGCATGATGATAACAACACACTGTATAGAACTCCCTAGTGGCATGGAGTGCCTCTGACTTTATTTCTTCTCTTTTACTAACCAATATGTGTATGCATGCAGTGAGCTGCTCTGAGCTTTTCAACCTGCCCTTTTTGTGGAAGAGCTCTCCCGTCATGTCACTTTCGATTCCATTCCTTTGCAGGTTTAAGTTGCTTTGAAGTACTGGATGAACTAAATATCATCTTACCACATGTTTCAGTCTCACTGTCATGTTTTAGAGACTTATTATTGTGCTCCTTTCGAACACAAGTTTGTGAGCTGGGTTTTTTTTATAGACCTTCCACAGCCATTAGAGAGAACTGTCCTATTCTAAGAATAGCCATTTTTGCTTACCTCTAGAAGCTCAAGTATTTTTTGTTTGGGAGAAGTGTTTTGACTGGACTGTTGAATGCAAGTGGGTATATGATAGGACTGAAAGATATTATTTTTGTAATGATAAGGGAGAATTGCATGTCTTATGTCAGCACATGATGCAGAAGAAAATATATTTTGATGGAAATGTTAACTTTTTTATTAGAAATTAATTACCAAAATTGCTTATTTTTTTTACAGAATGCAATGATTCTTATGAATCTCTACTGCAATAAAATAATGAAGCCCATTGATGGCTCCTGCTGCCAGCCTCAGCCTCCTCTCACTCTGATACAGAAGATAGCTTTCTGTTTTTTTACTTTGTCCATTATTGGATATTTTATTATCAGCTTAATTCATCGGAATAATTATCGGAAGAACAAATCATGCACTGATTTGGAAAGTGGAGAGGAGAAGAAACCTGCCATCAGCATACCTAATGTTTCTACTTTAGAGATGCTCTTACACTGCTTTTGCAAACTTGGTCTAATCATGACCTATTTTTATCTATGTGACAGAGCAAATCTTTTCATGAAGGAAAATAAATTTTACACACATTCATCTTTCTTCATACCAATCGCCTATATCTTGGTTTTGGGGGTATTTTATACTGAAAATACCAAAGAGGTAATGATCACCTTGACATCTCACTTAAAATGTTGTTTCCCAATTTGTGTGTAAAATAACCAATTTCTAAGTATACAAGCTTAATTGTTCAAAGTCAGTGTAACTCACCTGCAAAAAATGCCTTCTCAAGCAGTATAATGTTTGCATAGACTTAGATGCAAAGGCTTTTTGAAGCCATATGGATGTCACCACTTTAGTCATTCTCACTCTTTCAAACTGGAATTGAGCTCAGCTAAAAGAGAGTTAAATCATGTTGAATCTACACCCACTAGACAAGACTTTTACAGTTGAGACCCATTTACACATAAAGTGGTTTATTGTTTTGAACTTTTTCTCCTCATTTTGTAGATGTTCCTTGTTCTTTTTGGAATAGCAACACTCTTGTTTTGTTTTGCATTAGACTAAAGTGTTAAATAGAGAACAGACTGATGAATGGAAGGGCTGGATGCAACTTGTTATTTTGATTTATCATATCTCTGGAGCTAGCACTGTAAGTGATTTGAATTTCTTTTACTTTTAGGGGGAATGCAATTTGGGTATAGTATTTCAAAATAAAGATAGTGTAAATGGGCATTAGAACTGAATAGAATGATTAAAAAATGCTACTGTTCCTGTAGTTTTAAACATGGTATTAGCAGAGTTAGTTTTTCTCTCTAAGTGTAGATTTGATTGATAAAAACATTATATACGTTACTTGACCAGTGAAAAAAGTGTTTCCTCCATGTAGAATATTGCATGGACTTATTTTTGATAGCTAGCAACTTGAAACTGCTGAGGGTGAGCTTTCAAAGAGCCCTTCTTCAGTCTCTCATAACTAGTAATAGAATATGCAAGTGTAGAGCAATAAATAGAAAAAATAGATTTTAACATCGGAGGTTAGGACACCAAAAGAGCTTGGTAAGAAGCTGGGCAATGTACCACAGTGTTTCTTTTCTTAGTTAAATCTGTTTTACTGTGATGCAAAAATAGCATAAAATAGAGGGGGAAAAGGAAGGTCTAAAACATTTACATGGACATATAAAAGGTACTTTATTTTTCTCAACAGTTTTTGCCTGTGTACATGCACATTCGAGTCCTGGTTGCTGCGTATCTGTTTCAAACAGGTTATGGGCACTTCTCGTATTTTTGGATAAAAGGTGACTTTGGTGTATACAGAGTGTGTCAGGTAAGAATATCTCTCTACTCTTTTTATAAATGAATTTGTCGGATAGCATAATATGTATAATATCTCCATGCTCTATAAATAATGTGATGTCTGATCATTATAATGAGGTTTAAACAATAAAAATGGCTGTTGTGTCTTTGTAATCTGATCTGTTGAATTGGTAGTGTTTATCTAATACAAACTTAAACCATATAAATGATACTTACAATGTAAAAAATGCAAGTATGTACACTCTGAAATATCAAGATTAATATTTTCTAATAAATAGCAGTGGAGATTCCATTGCAGTAGCAATTTACAGTATATAGTAATCTATAAGTAATGAGCCAGCTGGGCTTCCAGAGACAGTGTATTGGAGCCTATGTTTTTTAATAAAGAAAACTAATTTTCACAGCATAACAATACTGGAGAACATACCTGGTTTTGTGGCTTCCCTTTTAGGTTTTGCAGCATATGCTGTAGTACTTTATTTTTTTTTTTTTTAATACACATCTTCTGTTGCTGTTAAGTCTTACATTGTCCTGTAACTCAGGTCATTGTGCTCATTAAATGTATGTTTACAACCTGGTAATGGCATTTCCCTGGCTTTAACTGAGCTAGCCTGGGTAGCTACCGGGGTGAAAAAAGAGAGAGATTAACAGCATCCAGCAACTGTAGCGCTTGGTCCCCAGCCAAGGAAATAGTCAGATCAGGCTAACCTTATTTTCATTGCAATTTCCACCCAAGCAGGCCAGGGTAGGGCAGGTCCAAAACCACAAAATCAGCCTGCAGTCTTACACCGCCCTGCTGCTGTTCCCTGTACTACTTTAGCTGTGTTTCAACTGAAACACAATCAGCATGTGAGATGTAAAATACATGGATATTTTTGTATAGTGCTAAAGGAACATGTCCTCATGTTCTCAGCTTTGCCTCCCAGTTTACATATCCTCTGTCTTATTTCCTCTGACACCCCCCAGGTTTTATTTCGTCTCAATTTCTTGGTTGTGGTACTGTGCATAGTGATGGACCGACCTTACCAGTTCTACTATTTTGTACCATTAGTCACTGTCTGGTTTATGATCATTTATGCCACCTTAGCTGTATGGCCTCAGATTATCCAGAAGAAAGCAAATGGTAAGACTTGTTTTTTTTCCTTTCTGCTATAAAGCATTTGCATGTTACTACAATAGTAATCATACAGAAATGGTATTGTTAGTAGATCTCGGTCTCTTTGTTAGTTAAAATATGCTAAACAGCTGCTCACAGAAATACAGTTTGTCATGGGTGAATTAGGTCAGTGGAAAAATGTAACAGCTGATGACTTAACTCTGCCTCTGGTTACAGTCAGGTTAGAATAGTTTTTAATAGGTTTTGGTCATCAGAAATCGTTTTACCAAGAGCAGTAATTTTACCAAATGGAAATGAAAACCATAGGCTGCACTGTCTGTGCTTGCTGAAGCTGTGTCTGTCTTGCGCTCAGGGTGCAGCATGAACACGGAGTGTTTAAGACTCTCTCATTCTGTCTTGCCAAGGTGTCTGTCCGTCTTGAGCACCAATTCTGCCTTAGCTGGCCAAACAAGAACGTGGGACTAGCTGGTAGTCTTAGTAACTATCTTAGACTAAGTGAGCTATCAGAAGTATGTCTTGTGATACAAATATTTTAAATAAAAATAGAAATGAAATCCCAGTTTATGTGTTACAGTTCATTAAAAAGCTGTAAAGCATGTGGTAAATGCTTACTCTTTTAATTCTAAATTAGAACTAAAACCTTAAGAGCCTTAAATCCTCATTCCCTATTGATGGAGGAATATCCCCATTTTATAGCCTGAAGATATGACAATGAAATATGCCAATATATACTAGGAATAGATGCTGCAAGAATACACTTAAAAAGTAGTTTTACAAGCTATCTCAAAGGCAAATATCTTCAATTTAATTTATTTTTCCACAAGGGCACTTCTCTTCCAGAAACAGAGAGATGACTCTTGTGTACTTGGGAGTAATAGTGTACTGTGAGACTAGAAAGTCTTTCAATGATAACCTCAGTTGTTTATGATCCTGTTTACAGATGCCAATTTATATGGCAGGAGGGGAAGATGATTTCTGTTGCAATGCTCAGGCTTGGGTAGCTCTTAATATCAGTCAACAGCTTTGAGGAATAGTTTCTCAGCCTTGTTTCAACAAGATTCTTGTCCTTACTGGCCTGCAGTTGAATTTTGAAGTAAAACTGGTACCTCGAAGTTTAATAATATCTCGTCTATTTGTTTCACATGACAAAAGACAGGCATTTTTATGTATATATTTATTTAGATTCACCTAAAATAAGGACTGTCCTTGCAGAGTGTTTGGGAAAGCAGAGGTTTTAAAACAGTGTTTCTATCTGAACACCTAAATTCTCTTCTTTATGTATTTTGTCCCTGTCTTAGACATGAGGCTTAGTTTAGGCTTAATATCTTTTTAATTGCTGTGAATTTTTATTTTAATGGCTTAAAGTACAATTTAAATGTAGGTAGTGATAAAACATTGCTGGTAATATTTGAACATTTATTAATGAATGGATCTATTACAAAGCATAGCTACACTAAATAATTGGCAGTTATTATTTAATGTGTCCTGGGGTTGCTATTGAAAAATTAATGACAGTATAATGATTAATTTATTTCTTCCTCAGGGAACTGCCTATGGCACTTTGGTTTACTGCTGAAACTGATTTGCTTACTGACATGTATATATTTTCTGTCATATTCTCAGGTTTGTAAATCCTGGCTATATTTATCCTTAATGACCTAAGAGTATATTATTACCTGTCTCTACTTTTTGATGTGCTCATAACTTGTGTATTTGCTCCAGTATCATAAATACAGAAGAAAAAAAAAAAAACCTTTTGATTTCTTCTCCTATTTGATTTGGTGTGGGTGCTGGAAAAACACACAACTATCTGTCTTTCTCATTGGTTTGTTATGTTTGACATATTTTCAATGTACTGCTGTGCATGTAATGAATACAAGGGCCTATGCTTATAGGTTTGGGGTGGGGGCTCTTTATGTGCTTAGAGTTACTGGGTTTTGCCGGCATATGGGGATGCATATGGTGATCTGGTGATAATGAAGTTTTGTGTCTCTTAGAAACCTAGTGTTGGCTTTGATACCACATCAAAAGATTGGTTCTCAGGCTAAATTAGCAAATCCCTGCATGCTAGAGTAGTAGAGCTGACAGAAATCAGGGCAGAGTTTGTCACTCCAGGATTTTACAGGGGAGTTGTGTGGTTTTAATCTCTCACTGGTTTTCAGCCTGTTGAATTGTCTTGGAGTGCATATTCCTTATCACAGCCTGTTAGTGGATCTCTCCCTTTGAGGAGCAGTACAAAATGGAAGGCGTGCAAACACCTTAAGGGGAGGTTAACTCAAACTCTTTCTCATGTGAAGAAGGTTTTTTTTTCTTTTGTTTTTGTGGGGGAAAGGCTTCTAAGGAATCTTGTTATTTTTCTAGTGCAATGTAGCTAGTGAAATAAGGGTAGAATAGTGTTAAACATGTTATTGATTTAAATTTAGTGAATACAGGTGACATCAGTGTTAATGCTTTTTCCATGTTTGTCTTTTACAGGGTGCATTTGAGAAGATATTTTCATTTTGGCCATTATCCAAGTGTTTTGAACTGAATGGGAATGTCTATGAATGGTGGTTTCGGTGGAAGCTGGATCGCTATGTATGTAACATTTGCATAAAATCATACTCGTCTTTGAAGTGTATGTTTTAATTTGTGGGAAGAGGGAGGGTTCTTTTCCTTTTTTCCAGAGTAAACAGGAGCTTGTTTGCCCCAGTGTTTGATAAAAGACTAAGCTTCACCCACTTTAATTCTGCAATTGTCTATCAAAGCCTTGCTTAAAAGATGGAGGTTGATTTATTTGCTTCTGGATTTAAAAAATGAAGTATAAAGTATCCTAGATCTGTCTTTTCTCTTAAATTTTACTGTGAAAATTTAACACCTGTAGCACTTCAGGCTGTTGAAATACAAGGAAAACTACTGTGGTACCTTTCTTAATAATACATTTTGGAAGTTGAATCAATTAATTTTTTCTTTATATATTTCTTTATGTATATTCATTGATATATTTCTTTAAAGGTAACATTTAAAACATTAAAATCAGGATCTTGGTGCCCAACCCAGACTATTTTTGTGCACATTTTAAATGGTTTTCTACTGGGAAAGTGCTTTCCTTCCAGTCATTGACCCTACAGTGTGGGGAATAGTACAGGGAGACATTGGTCTTTTTTCTTTCCTTCTTGAAAAGAAAAGGTAGGTGGAATTTCTAAGATGGAAGCTTTTATGTGCTACGGGATGGGTGGCAGGTGTGTCTGTCTGGGGCCTCTGGGAGGTGAGGCCTGGGTGGCAGAGCGTTGTCACACCCGGGGCTCCCCACCAGCAGCACCCCCTGCCCGGCGCCCCGCGCTCGCTGCTGGCTTGCTGTGGGCACTGTGGGTGGGGTGATGCTGCTGGAGAGCAGAGCTCAAAATAAATACAGACGACAAGCACTGCATGGGCCTGAAACAGCCTCGTGCTGCCAGCTAATGAGAACTTGGCATAAGATTGTAAAACACTCTGTTGAAGAATTGTACCTGTGAGAGAGGGAAGCACTTGTCCTGCTTCTTGAATATTTTCACCTGCCAGTTTGGGAGAAGGCCAGAGACTTGTGGTTTTTCCCCAGAGAAAGCCTTTTCAGTGGTGGCATAGATTGCAGAGTGGATAGTAGGTACTCAAAAACTTCTTGAAGTTTCTTGTGTTGTCTTTAATGCTCTGTGAAACATTAGTAAAGTTCTTTATTTGTAGAGTTTGAGTTGAATTAAAAATGCAGTTTATGACTATCTTGTGTAGAAAGTCTAGTTTTGTTTGCTTCTGTAATCTGGGGAAAGGACCTTTTCAGACATAGCTTTAAAACTACTTTATCTGGTAGCATTTCTATTAAGAGTTTATACCTGAAGTACTTGTAAAAGGCATGAAATATTAATTGCATTCTGTTTGTCTTTTACAGGTGGTTTTTCATGGGATGCTGTTTGCTTTTATTTATCTGGCATTGCAGAAACGTCAGATGATATCAGAAGGCAAAGGAGATCCTCTTTTCTCCAACAGAGTTTCAAATGTTTTATTATTTATTTCAATTGTGTCCTTTTTGGTAAGTATCTATTATAACCTAGTATAATCAGGATTGTAAATATCTGAAAAACAAGTTTTCTGCAGTTGTTTGGTCAATATTATCTAACAAACCCTGAAAAATCAAATCTTTATCTGGAGATATTTCAGCTGGGTTTTTCTGTACAACCCTACCTAACTACTTATTAAAAGGTTTTTCTCTTCATTTAGATGTAGATTAAAACATCATTACTCTTTTAGTTCATTTCAGAGCTTAAAAGAAAATTGGATCATAAAAATAACATGATAACAGCTCTTACCTCCACACTTGATTCCTTGTCTATTTTTGATGAAAAAAGTTGTATTAATAATTATTCATCAGATAATTATTCATTAGTTGCGAAGAATTTGAGAGAAACACGAAAGTTAAGTCATGTATTTTTTTCTTAGTGTCCCATATCTTAGTGGATCAAGTAATACTAAAGCAATTCAAAATGTCATACTTGTTTCATTTATAAATGTTAGATATAATTGCTACACAGACTATTTTGTTAATATCTTTTAGACCTACTCTATTTGGGCTAGTAGCTGTAAAAACAAGACAGAGTGCAATGAGCTACATCCTTCTGTTTCTGTGGTGCAGGTAATTATTAGTCCTTTTAAGTACAGTGGTAGAATCTAGTCTGTTCTTACTTCAACTTTTTTTAAAAAAATTGTTTTAAATATATTTGTGCTTTTGCATGGAATGTCAGATATTGAGCTTCATTCTGAAAGTGAAAAGGAGTGTCTGAAAGTGAAAAGGAGCTTAACAACATTAGTCAGTTTTTCATTGCCTTTAAGCACTGAAATTACGCACTGTGATTGTGGTTTTGATTTATCTGGATGTCCTTAGTGTAGGCTTCATATGCACCATTTAAGTCAAACCCCAACTTCTGACTATTTGCATAGCAGTGGAAAAAAAAGAAAGCTGTGGAAGAGAAGAAAGATGTAGAAAAGCAGGAGTGTTTGGGAGGTATTAGTTTAGGAAGCAATGTATGGGACCCTGTAGTAATTTCCAGGAAGAGAGGAGGTGGGCCAAAGAGCCATGGACGTGGTTTTCTTAAATTTAGATGTTCCTCTTGCTGTGTCCCCTGCCCCACTATGCCCCAGCTGTCTCATCCTGTGCTGTGTTTCTTTTCTCATTAATTTGTCCTACTCTCTTGAGGGGCAGCAAGAGCGACCTAATTTTTTAATATTATTTTGTCAATCTTGACACCTTCTCTTTAAAAATTGAGGATTAACTCAGATTTGTGGCCACCTTCATTTTAGGCTGGCATGGTGTAACATGTTTTGTGACCATGCCTAGTAAGCATGTAGTAACGCCTGTCAGCATCAAGGCCATTATTCTACTGGAGATGTAAACGTAACCTGCTATGCTGTGAGGATGTGTGTACAATATTTTTAGTTTCAGTACCTACTTCGTTGAGTATAAACTGCCTGGATTTTTGTTTGGTTTATATTTTTATTAGCTTTTAAAGAAATTTTAATGCATGATGCATTTCACTTAGTGCAGTGGAAATGGGTACACATTTATGTGTTTGTTTGGCTTGTCATCCACAGTCACTTTCTTTGTTTTACCTTTTTTTTAAAAAAAAACCCCAAGATTTTAGCTTTCATCCTCATCAGGAACATCCCTGGATATGTCCGATCTGTGTATAGCTCATTCTTCGCCTGGTTTGGCAAAATTTCTTTAGAGGTAAGTAGAATGACGAGAGGTACAGTGAATTAAAACTTAGAAATGTAAGGTGGTGTTATTGTCTAGATTGAACTATAACACTTAGAGAAAACATTTATTGGCATACTAAACACCATGCTGTCATGTTTGACCTCTTTTAGCATTATAACTTTTGTTGCACTTAAAAGTCATGGCTGAAATAGCAGTCTCCTCATACCAAAATTAATTCTTGTGCTGTTTTAGGGGATGGGGTGATTTAAGGTGGTGAGAGTGGGGATTAAATGCTGGAGTATGCTGTGAGGTATATGCAGTTGGAAGATAAAAATTCAGGCCAGTTGAAGAATTTACATGAATTATACTTACCAGTGTAAGTACATGCATAAATGTGTTTGCCCTAGAAAGCTTTTTTGTGACTAATAAAGAAATATACCATTACAAATAAACCCCTTTTTAATGCAAGTGTTCCCTTGTTCCATTAAGTGAATATTTTGAAACAGTAGGAATTATCTTGCTCCCATTTTATTTGCTGTTTAGTGATATTAAATGTGACGTTTTATTGTATTACTAAAATACATTTCTAGGAAAAACTCACTGCCATACAGTGTATATGGAGTACAGGGTTTGTGGGTATTTTAAAGGATCACATTTCACTCTTCCAGTTCCTGGTGGGCTTTAGGTGCTGATCAGCTCCAGTGCATTCATCAGCAGGTGAAGCATTCTCTCTTATTTGCAGGCATGTCAGTTCAGGCCCTCACCAGAGAGGCAGGTAACTGAGGGAGGCAGATTATTCCCTGCTCTGATGGAATGTATCCAATGCTCCCCTGAGCTGTATTTGGTTAAGGGCCAAGGAAACCCATCTCACTGTGTGATTTAACAAGCTCATGGTTGTAGAAAACAGCTTCTAAGTTAAGCTGAAGTGTGTCAGTTGATGCAATAGTAATAATTACATGGTTTTTTTGTAAGTAAAAATATTTACATATATTAGTGCTGTTAAACATTTTTTTTTCTTTTAGCTTTTCATTTGCCAATACCATATTTGGCTGGCAGCAGACACAAAGGGGATCTTGGTGCTCATTCCTGGATATCCAATGTTTAATGTTCTTGTCAGCACTTTCATATTTGTGTGCGTGGCACATGAGATTTCTCAGATCACTAATGATCTAGCACAGATTGTGGTTCCTAAAGATAACTCAACTCTACTGAAAAGGTTGCTATGCATAGCTGGATTTTTTTCTGGACTACACTTCTTCTCAGCAATGCAAGATCAGTCAAGGCATTAACTTGGAAACTTTCTTCAGGTTTACTTTGTGTCTGCCTGAACAAAAATTCTCAACTGGACATACAAGAAGACATTTAAATTAAGCGCGTGGAAAATGTATATAATGGAAATGTACATATTTTGTGTGGAAATAGCCTTCTCAAATAATCTGAGAAACAAGAGTGCACTGTACAGAATTGCATGTGAAAATGAGTCTTTTCTACTGGATGTCTGTTGCTGTTTACATATCTGTTGGAACGAGGCATGAAGCGGCGCCGTGTTGAGCAGTGTCCTGGGCGCACCGCGGATTGGGGCGGCCCCGGGCCAGCCCGTGCCGAGGGCAAATCCAGCACGGCCGGCAGCCTCCGGCAGCGCCGCCGCAGCTGGGCCGGCGGGAGCGCGGCATTGCTCGGAACAAAGCGGCCATTTGCTGGTTAGAAATGAGTGTTTGGGGTGGAAATAGTAATACATGTTGTGTCAAACCCTTTATATGTGGAAGTAAAAAGTAATCATCAATTCAGTGATTGAAGATTATATACAAGTTTGCATAGTATTTTTTGAGGGTTTTTTTTAGAAAATTAAGATGCGTTCACTACATATGGTGAACTCTGAGACAAAATTGTTTTATAAAGATAATTTGGGTTTTCTTCCTAAAATTGTTTGCTTTTTCATAATTTTTTCACTAATTCATTTAACTGTGTGTAGTTCTCTGTACAATCCCTGTGAACAAACAAATAATTTTCAGAGACTCAGTTCAAGATGGGAAATTTTTTGAAGACCCTCCAACCTTTTTCAGTCTGATGGAATCCCGTGATATCCACTCCAGATCTTAGGGGAATGGTGATCTTTGACCCTCTCCCTGTGTTTGTTGGTGACCGTGAATTAGGTCTCATTAGGGAACTGGTGCCATATTCAATGCTGTAATAACATTTTCATTTAAGAGGATGCGAGTCAATTTGTTGGTATCATGAGAAGGAGGGATTGAGTGGTCAGCTTTGTTGCATGCAGATGGTTGAGTCTCAGAATTACAAGTGAAATGGGATTGGAGCTGCTTGGAGAAAACTTTTTTTCCCATCCTTTTCAGGAGCGCCCAATCTTTCTTACTAATTTTTTCCTTTAGCAAAAACCCTGTAAAAAAATATTCCTTCAGTACGGCAGTGACAAGCTGTTGTTTACATTCTACTTATCAGTGAAGTTATGGACATTTCTTGGTTGGCTGTGGGTTTGGTTCAAGTAATAGTTTGACCTCTAGTTACTTTTTCATTTTATTCTTCGATTATTTGTTAGCAGTCAAAAACATGAGCGCAATATTATTTTCCAAGCATATGTGCAATTATGTATTATAAACAACACGAATCCTAATTTGTACCATATATACTGTCACATGCATGTTTTTGTTCTTATCCCAGGTAAAACATTGAATTCAATCTTGCAGCCATGAATGAACAAGTTTATGAAAATAATTACTTCCATTTTTATTGTGTGTGGTGGAGAACAGTTTCTTTTCAAGAATGATCAGTTTTTCATCATTAAAAAAACCAACCAAACAAAAAAATCATTCAATTCCCCCAAATTCAGCAGTTTTACTAAGCCTGTCAGCTGTTTTCAAGATACTGAACAGATACTCAGCTGTTTGTTCTGTGTGCATATTACTTCCAATGCTTGGGAATTTAACCTCATTGATCAATACCTTTGAGTGACTGAAGGAAAGGGTGTAGGTGGACACCATGGTTGGGGATAGCAAGCATAACCTTCATCTATGCCAGTATTATGAGCAACAGGGAACTGTGAGCTTGAGGGATAATCTTTGTTTTGTTCTTCACAACATAACTATTGTAGATATAATTCTATTTATCTGTTGTACAGACTTGGTTAAAAGATTTATTTTTAATGTTTGAAATAATGCACTTGTTTACTATTACTGTATGTGGGATAAATATATTTTCTTTTCAGGTTATGTAAAAATATGGAGTAATTTAAACAATAAATAAATGTGCTGTGGATGCTTATTTTTGTAATGGGAGCAGAATCATTTAAGTAAAAACTCTCTACTGCTTGTCTGTAGCTGCGCTGCAGTTCATGGTATCACAGACTAAGGCAGATGCAACGCAGGAACATTGCTGTGCAGAAAATGGCACCGTCCCTGCTCTGATGAAATTACAGCTCCAGTAGCCAAAGCCAGCCTGGAGCTCAGGGCCCTCAGCAGAACTCTGCAGTGGAGGTGTTGGGTACTTTCCCCTGCCAGGAACTCTGCAATAGAGTTCTGCAGGAAAAGCAGAGGAACTGACTCTGCTTTTCTTTAGTTTGGTAACATCAAGAAACCAAGTCCATCTTTAAGATTTGCTTGAGTTACAGGATTTAGATTCTACTTGAGCTGCTTAAATCCCACTCTCAGTAGAAGGGGTTCCTTAAGCAAAGGAAGTACCAATCTCTTTAATCTTGTGAACAATGACAAAGCACAAGGAAATGGCCTAAAGTTGTGTCAGGAAGTTCAGGCTGGATATTAGGGAAAAGGTTCTTCACCCAGAGGGTGGTTGAACAGGCTCCCCAGGGGAGTGGTCACAATACCAAAGCTGCCAGAGTCCAAGAAGCATTTGGACAATGCTGTCAGGCACATGGTCCCCCACCATCTCATGGGGATGGTCCTGTGCAGGGCTGGGAGCTGGACTCGATGATCTTGACGAGTCCCTTCCCAATTCAGCATAGTCTGTTATTCTGTGATCCCCAAAGCTCCTGATTTTATAATCGGGGAGAGACATAGTTCAGGTGCCCACATTACATACTAAATGCTGCAAATCCTCTCCTTCCTCTCCAGCTAGGACATCTATTTAGTTAAACAAACCCTGCACCATTAGCTCCACCCCAGGTTTCAGACCCGACCATGCAGCACTGTGGCTGGAACATTAAAAGCTGTAACAATGTTGTTCTGGCACCCTTCTATAAAATAATCAGGCAACAACTTCACTACTTTGTGTTTTTTTATTTTATTAGATTATACATTTCATGTATGTACAAGGAGATGTGTAGGGCTTTCTGTTAAATTCGGTTTCAACTTAATACAATATCAATTCATATTGCCATCATATAATGTTAAAAGAGGTTGTGAATTTACTGTCTTAATTATTACTAATTCTTTAGCCATTGTCTTTAACCAGCTTTATAAATCTATGCTTTCAAAGTATTTGTTTTAATAAGTAAAAATAAATAATTTGTTATTAAACTTACCTCAGATAAATGAAGATTTTGATCATAAAACAGTTCAGGTATTCTTAATACCCAAGTGACTTACATAATTAGATTCTTTCCAAAATAGATGGAGCCTCCACTGCTACAAACTGATTCTTTATGCATATATGTAACAGGTTTTTTTCCTTAAATATATTGGCACTGTTACATTAATACAAATAAGGTGGGAGCAGCTCTACTGCTAGATCCATTGATTGTCATGTCATCCTGGAGTCATCAGAAATTACTATGAACCACACCCAGAACTATTTACAAAGTTTAATCTTACATTGCATTAAAAATCATTATTTAAAATCCATTCCATTCATTTTGGTTTCAAAACACTGACAGCTGATACATTTGAAAATAGTAGTATAAACTAACAGAAGCCAAATGCTGACTGTACCTGAATTTTTTTACAGCTTGGGTAAGAGGTGAAAATGTTTCATTTACTATAAACCTCAGTGTGCAGTTTTGTGATTCGGTTTTCACTGATAACCGTCCAAGCTGCTGGAAGGAAGGGGGGGTGTCTCTGAGGAGGCTGATGGAGTGGTGAAGTCTCTTCCCTGGTATCTTTTGGATGAGGTAGGAAGGCATGATGGATGCCACTTGGAAAGTGAGTAGGAATGGCTCTTTATTCCACCTGTTTCAGGAACTGCCTTTAATTTCTCAACTTGAATGCCTGTAGATTGAGCTACCTCTCCTGGTCTAACAAGCACCAGCAGGATCCTGTGGGCTGTGCTGAGCATGCAGAGCAGCTTTGTAAACTGAAGGTTTGACAATATACAAGGAGATACCACATACTGAGCACTGCTCATATACTTTGCTCCCATAGTTATCATAGTTGGTGCTCAAAATTGGTCTAAAAAGCAGCTCAGGACTTGTTCTATCTGCTGAGATCCTGCATTCAGGTCTGAACCTACAAACATGTCAGTGATGCTTAAAATCAACGTAAATTAAGGTTCTGTGTTTTGACAGAACTGGGTCATAACTGTAAAAAGAGAAAAACAAAGACAAACAAACCAAAACCCACAAAAACAAAAGCAACTATTTTGGTCTTTTTACAAAATGACCTCATTTTACAGATTAGTTTTTATCCTCAGTCTCAAATTCCAAAATTACTCAAATTTCTCTTAGCAGAGACTTCAGGAACCTCAGCTAAGGAAATGTAGCCAGCACTTAGCAATTTTAAAGCAGACGCAGTTTTCTGCTTACAATGCAATGTCCTGATGAACATACAGCTTCTGAAAGAGAAAATATTACAGAAAAAAAGACAAAGCGTAAGTGTCAGCTTAAAACAATACCATGCTTTGAGGTAAAACCCCAAGAACTCTTGGTGTCAGCTATTACAGCTGCAGACCCTGAAGTCCTGTGCGATGTCCCTAAATTTGAAGATTAAAAGAAGCATCGGAAATTCATTTAAAATCTGGTGAAAAGTGTCAATAGATGAATTATAGGTGTCTATTGAAAAATGTGGAAATCCCAGTTCAGATCCTTTTAGCAAAGTCCATGTATTACTAAGCTTTCAGCTGCATGGACAAATGCCTCTCAAAGAAACCACCTCCCAGAAAGTATGCCTTTAGTTAAGTCATTTCCAAGAGGTGAAAATATAATCCCTGATTTACTGGATACTTAATTCTCCCACAACAGTTTGCACTCCAAAAAGAAAAAAGAAATGTGGAGGATAATAAAAAGTAAACAGCATTGGGGCTGTTTATTGAGAATATATATAAAAAAAAAAATTAAAGAGTGTTTTTAAAGAGTTAGTCCACATATACTGTACCAAGTTAAACCCTTGCTTATTTGAAGACATAAATTTTTTGCTTACAATCATTTGTAACAGTTTCTTCTAACATAGCCAGATGAATGAATGGACAGATTTTAAATGCTTTATTGCTTACAAGTTTTGAAATAGCATAAATATCTGGTAAAAGAACAGAAATCCAATTTTTATCATGAGTAGTTTTAGTTATTTTCTCCGGGGGGTTACTTCTTTATTTATTTTTCAAAAATACCTTTGCTCATTATATTTGGGAATCTCTAAAAAATTAACACCTAATATATGTGCAATACTATTTCTGAGCCTCATCACGTTGCACAAGTTTTCATGCTTGTACACTACTGCTTTTCCTGTGCAAATGTTAAGCAATTATATCATCCCATTAACAATCTGAAATCCTTTGAATCTCTGAAGTTTTGATTTTCCTGTTAAAACTTCCAGGAGAGATCACAAGACAGAATAAAGCTTGATATTCATTAATACATATATATACATATATATATATATACACATATATATACACATACATATATATATGTATATATACACATTAAAGATTACTTTCTGAATGTAACAAATATAAAAAGTTATCAGTGTTTACAAATTGTCAAAAATGTCCAAAGTACAAAAGGATACAGTACATCAGTTATATGGAAGTGATTGTACTCCTGGCACTGAAAGCATCATAATACTGTGGGCATGCACAATATACACCAGAAAAATTCATGCATCAGCCAGAACAAATAAGGAAGTGAGACAATTTGCTGCCTTCTTTGATTACAAATTCATTGCTTCTGTTAGCTTTCTTTCCTCAGGAATACCATTTACCTGCAAATAGATGAGAATTTATATAGTCCATCAGTGGCACATGATGCTTCAACAGTACTGAACTGTCGAGTATGAGCACAGCACATAAACTGTATTTATTATTCCTTTATCAACAACCACATTGGAGAAACACCTCAAGTACAACCTGGATCAAAAGACAACATATACATGACCAAGCGTTCTTCAGGGAAGGGAGAGGGCTGGGAAAAGATTGTTTAACTGGGAATTTATCTTTTTATTTGGGATCTAACAGACTGCATAGGGAGACTGAGGCACAAAACAGAGAAGGTGGTACATGGAATATTTAGTCTTTTCATTATAGAAATACTCTATAAGCTTTTTCATCTAAGCACCTTAAACAGTCCTTGTGAATTCTGCCTTTTGATAGAGAGACAATTATAAAACCTAATGTATCTGTTCATATTGGAGACCAGTAGCATTTTTCATCAGTGCAATAAACATTAGATGTGAGTGGTCATCTCTCACACAATTCTTTCCCAATTAACTTTTAACTTTGTGAAATAATCAAGCATTATGTTGGCCATTAAATCTGCCTTTTTATATAATGTTAAAATAAAACTATTCCTTACTAAGGATTCAGATATTTCCCAAAGTGGACAACAGTTATTACCCATGGTCTGCTCTTCAAATTACTAAATAAGGTCTACTGAAGATTTAAAATAGAGATTTCTTATTCACTTACTCAGCTGTGACTGATAATATGTTAAATTCTCTGAGTATATTACTGTGAGTTTTCTATACAAAAGGAAGAAAATTTAACAATTAATGTCTCATCCTATGGTTTTTTGGCCTTAGGTCTTTTATTTCTGTAAATTTCTTACTAAAACAGATCAATAAAATAGATTTCTAGGTTGTACTCATGCTACTAAAAACTATTAGTAGTGCCTGAATTTTGTTTTAAATCATTACTTTCTAAAAATCTAACATTCTGGCAACAGGAGTTATGGATATCCTTTCAGAAAAGCTGTAAAAGGCACATGCCATCATGTCATGGATGTGCTTGCAGGGTCACCTGCACACCTGAGCTACAAGGCAAGGTGTCATTATAAACCAAGGGAAGAGGAAGAAACACCCTCTGTCCCAAATACATTCCATCACCTGCCCCCGTGGATTTCTGAGAGCTTGTCACAGGCAGCATCTATGATGAGTATGAAAGAACAGTTGTATTCTACAAAAATAATGTACTGCAGAAAATACAGACACAGGAGAATTTTTAAGATCTAATTTTAGCCTAACTGCTGTCACTGTACAGTATTACCAGGTGATTTTGCATCTTATTTGCTGCAAGACAGACTGGAATTCTTTAAATGAAACAGTCATAGCAGAGGAGCAGCACTGTGTGACACTTTTATTCTGCCTTCTAAACAGTGTGAGTGAGAAGAGCTGTGCTAAATGTCAACTCTAACCAGTGCTGGAGGCTCTGGATCAGGGCTTTGACTGCCTTCCACCATTTCCAGCATATGTACAATGAAGAACACAAATGGCAAAGCTACCAGAACTACTGTCAGACTTTTTATACCTGTGGTTTTTTTTTAATTTCCACATAACAAAACCCACATGGAGAGAAACATCTATTATATACTTGCCTCAAATCTTTGAAATGTTGTCATACGAAATTCTCCTTTAATCCCCGAAAGCAGTAATGAAGAAGAAGGATTTTCAGTGAAAAGAAAGAGTTGCTTATGTAACTCCTAAGTTAAAACAAATCTTCCCCTTGGAGCTGTAGTTCCCATATTATGTTCAAAGCTTATGTATCTCTCATGAGTTTTGATTAAATACCTCTTCAAATATTTAAAAATTACACACTTGGCATCTACTTTTTCCCTCTGTGGTCCTTACCCCCTCTGACATGGCTGTGGCTGTAGGTTTTTCTCAAACCTGAGATGCTAAGTAGAGAGGACACTCAGCCTAAGTCCACAGTCTGATGGGTCACTCCTGACCTTAGTCAGTACAAGAGCATTTGTGAGACTGATACAAAAGTGATGACTACGACATGGGAAACCTGAAGCATGGGTGTGCCTCGCCAGATTCCGCAGTATCAACACTTTGTGTCTAGTAACTGCAATAAAGAGCTCCTTCTTCAAAGCTTAACTACTATTGGTGGAAATTAGAAATTTAGATTTCCTATCAAGTGTCAGAATCGGAACGATGTAACTGCATTTTGGAATCTGGCTGTATCTTCATGTAACAGAAAATTATTTATATGAAGTTTCTATGTTAGCTGAACCAAATTCCAGCTTCTCATGCAGAGTCCTAACATAGCATTCCTTCCTTGTTTAATCAATCCCATGCCAAAATTTTCACTGATGTATCAAAAAAAATTTTTGGAATGACAATCGTGATACTTTACTCTATTGGAAAATTATTTCCACTGCCTACAGACTGTATACATTTTGATTAGTTTTCTCCACTGGTCACTTAATAATTACAGTATTTTCTGAGTACTGACCTGCACTCTGCTGCTGTGGAATCTGAGTCTGATGTGGCAGGTTCCTATAAAAAACCATTTAATATCTTTAATGCTTCCATACAAAGTCTGAAGTGCTGAAGTGAATTATGATGAAAGCTCAGTATTTACACTTCATTTCTTTTGCTTATGAAGCAATAATCTTTTTCTCACTATGCAAATACAGATGTCCAAAAGTTAGCCAAGACCATGAAATAAAGACAATTAGTGATAATATTATCTCACTTGTCAGCTACATTCAAAGACTCAGATTTGGTGAAATGCCAGAGGCAACAAGAGTCACCATGGGTTTCTGAAGTTCAGCAAAGTTTGGTTTCTGTAAGTGAATTCCATATTCCATGAATACAGTGAAGGTGATAGCATTTGCAATGTAGTTGTTGGCTGTGGAATGAGTGAATGGTCAGCCACTTCCACATGTCAGACCAACTCACTTATCAACGCAAAGTGACGTATTTGTGCCCTGCTTAAGTGTCTGTTTTAACAGCTAGCAGACAGAGGTGTTTTTACAGAAAGGAATTAAGGGTTACAATGTAGGTGAAGCAGATAAATACCCTATGTACAACTCAAGAAAGCCTCTGGTACAGGATTTGGTACCCCAGTCATAAAAACCACTATCCTGAATAAAGAAGAAGCTGTAACAGATGGGGCGGAGTACTCTGCAGCACTTGCACAAGGAATAATTTATACAGCTATCCTTTCTGAAGAATTTAGCTTCTGGACAGAGAGAAGAAAACACTCCTGCAGCATGGATCTACATTGTGAAGGCAATTTAGGACAAGCATGTGTAAATTAGGGCTGAGTTAGAGTTGGCATGGGACCAGTACCACCGGGGCCATGCAGGCCTGCCAGTGGAGGAGGTGCCAGCTGGAGCTGGTGTTACAGCACAGCACTGGAAAATGCCAGTCACTTCTGAGACCATTGCCTTAGATCTGCTCAGCCCCAGGCACCTCAACCAAACCTTTCCAGAAATGTCTCTTTGCTACAGCTGTATGGACTTGTCTGAATTAGAACATGTGCAAAGCATTGGGTCTGCTTTGCTTGTTTCAGTAAGTTACTGATAAATGAACTCTAAGGAAGAGGAATTAATTATTTTTCTGGTTTTTGTCTTGGAAACAATGTGGCAAAAATGGAAACAGGAGAGAGCTATGAGCATTTTTCTTGGCAAATCTGAACTTACTATCTGTGTAATGGAGTACGTTCTTCTGTTCAGTGTCAACATTTCAAACACAAACCATGTATGACAGGCACATGACTAACCACTTACAAAGTCTGGATTTTCTGGTATGAAACTACCACCAAACTGGTGATATGAAACTACCACCAAACTGGTGGTATGAAACTACCAGAAACTGCACCAAACTGGTGGTAGTTTTATACCAGAACCCCCGAAGATATGGGTCAAGAGACAGGGTGTCTTAAAATAGAAGTTTCAATTGATTCCTCTGTCAAAAGCAGTTTTTCTCCCAAACATGTAGAAATCTAACTGTTCCATGCCAAGCCTCTTGCAAGCCTGCAGACTGAAAGCCAGCCATTTAATGTTGTAAGAGAAGGCCTTTCATCCTGCTGGAAATGAAACATCAGAGCAATCTTGAGCTAGAGAGTCATTACTGAATCCTCCCATAATGAACACTGGAATCTACTGTTAGGGCATGCAGCACAGTGAGCATTACAAAGCAGAAGTGAGTGTGAACACTTACTGCTGTGTCTGCATCAGAGGCATGCTGGTGTTGTCGTAGCTGTCGGTGTGCAGGGGCGGGACGATCTCGCCCGTCACCGGGTGGAAGACGGGCAGCGTGGACAGCGGCCACGCCATCTCTCTGTTCTTGGACATGTCACGGAGCTCTTTGGTTGATTTCTGGATAGCACTGTGGTGCACCAACTGGATGCTGTGGCAGAAAGAAATAAAAGAGACAATACATACTTTAAGTGCTCTATCAAAACAGAGGGAATTTTGCAAGTATTATTATAGTACAAGGACTTCGATGCATGCTACAGACTATAGTGCAACAATTGCAACCTTCACATAGTTAAATTAATAAATACTTGATTTATTTATTTTTTTAAGGCAGTAATTATTCCATTAGATTCTTCTGTCTGAATAAATACTTTTCATAGGATTCAAGACCGTGCAGTTTGTGGCTGATGTTCCATTTATTTGCTGCAGTAAAGTTTTGGTTAACTCCTGATTCTTCTGGTAGATTCATAAAAGCTTGTAAATTAATTTTAAAACACTCCATATTATAGGCACTGGATACCTTCCAGGATATTTCTTCTCCTGTTCACTGCCTTTAAGAGACAGGTTGGAAAGTCCAATAACCAGGAGTACTAATTGCATATTAACATATTTATTCTAACAGCACTATTTTATTTTGAATTGACAGTCTTTAATTTCAAACCCTTTTTATTCTGGTCTTCTATCCTCGCCAAGACTCTGATTTAAAAGCAGCTTTCACATTTATGAATTAAACCATGAATTAGAGAGAATGAAAGAAGATTATGACACATATGTATGAAGCATGACAAGCTACTGAGAATGGAAATTAAATGGTAAAAGAAAAATAACAGGAAAGAAGACACTTACTCTGGTGTTTGCATGTTTCTCTTTTCCCTAAAAACAAAACAAAATTTATGAATTAAATAATAGCATTGATAGTTGGAACATTAATCTATCTGATGGTGAAAACAGTACATGATGTAGAAATGCTGACAAGGTTATTGCTAAACGCAACTTGGCAGCATTTGCAACAGGGTTTATGATGAGGCCTTGATGAACGTACGCAGAGAGATGTGACAGTGGTGACACACACAGACACACACACAGGGAAATGAAAAATGCAGGTTAAAGAACAAGGTTCTGGCTAAAATAAATTCTGTGACAAAATGAAATTGTAGTTTGTGTAAGAAATGGCAGAAATCACGTTACTTGCTGCTTTCCTTTTATGTGTTTTTCTTTGATAAAATGTTTTAATTCCGTTAATCTCCTCAACCAGGTTTATGTTATGATAGCTAGCCTTTTAGAAATTACTTAATATTCTCCTGAACCAATGATCCTTTATTAGTATTTTATTTGCTGGGGGCATTTTGGAGAGCTGTGCACGTGTGGAGATTTTGGGGAGTTTTGTACATATGTTGAGTATTTTAATGCTTTCTAGAACAACTAAAGGCCCTACATTCACTTGCTTAGAAATTAGTGCATGTGCTTAAGTGTAGAATAGTTCAGTATTACAAGCAGATACCTTTTGGCCTGTTTTAAGTGTTTATAATGAATTGAATGGAAATATTCTAACAAATAACCTTCTATGCATTATAATCTTAGAAAAATCAAGAGTTACTTATTAGCATGTTAAAGTACTCACACTCCTTCCCGTCGGCAGCACATGATATAGGCAAGTATTAGAAAAAGCACCAGTGCTATTGCCGAGGGTACTGCCAGTGTAATTAGGAAATCCGAGTAATAGTCTCTGCTTTTCAGTGTATCAGAGGGTGGCTTGTATTCCCCACCATCAGGTAATATTCCCTCTCCACGAATCACTTCCTGAAAGGTGGAAACTTGTTTTGTATTGTCAACCTGATACCCAGGAAAAGAAAAAAAAAAAAAAAAAAAAAAAAAAAAAAAAAAAAAAAGACAATTAAATAACGAAGTAACAGAATGTAAAAACAGGTGGGTATTTAACTAACCATAACACATAAAAAGATCCATATTACACATTTTACAAATTCTATACAATTTGATCCAACCACTTTTTTTTACATAATAGAAGCTTACATTTTATGAAGCTTCTGATCAGTGTGATAAGTAATTCTCTTTTGTGCCTACCAGAGATACCATGTCTTTTACGGATTAATTTTAGGCATATATCACACAAACAGTATTTGAGTACAAATTCAGTAAACATCTTTAGTAAACAATCTGATTCTGATTTCTTTT
The DNA here is from genome assembly GCA_013401135.1 of Cettia cetti. Lineage (NCBI taxonomy): Eukaryota > Metazoa > Chordata > Aves > Passeriformes > Sylviidae > Cettia > Cettia cetti. Next base: position 59,931 of record VZUI01024770.1, on the reverse strand, counting down.
TGATGAATTAATCAATTTCTTACTAGTCTTCCTAAATAACAATACTGTCCTCTCTTGTATAAAGGTAGCAAAAATGAAGTCACATACCTACAATGTTCTTCCTCCTCCTTCTCCTTCATATCCTGCTTTATATCCACTGCTCAAAAAATCAAGAGCCATCAACTGAGCTGCCAAGGACAGCTCATTGTCTCCCTCACACAAATTCAATTAACCTACAAAACCATCCCTGGTCACAATTTTTGTGTGTGTGTCTGTACCCAATGATCCTAGAAATACAAATCTGTTTTGCTGCTAAATCTCCTATTGCCTTTGACTGCCATTCCCAGATGCCTTAATTTTCTGCATCCATTTTTTTGTTACCTTCAGTCAGATGTTACTGTCAAATTTTATCAGTGCTAGCTTTAAGATCATTAATCTCCAGATCTTTAATACAAATAAAATATATTTGCTTACATGCTAGACCTTTTGTCTGACTTTTCATTGAGAAATCTTGCAAATGATGGGCACTGCTTTATCATTTACACTTCAAGTCATAAAATGCTGTGTTACAGCCTAGGCAAAGGGTGAAGACATTTTTATGAAATTCCAGAAATCCTGCTGAGCCTTAAATGCACACACACACAGACATATATGTGTTTGTTAAACAAAAATTGATGTCTTCTCTGTTCATTAATTCCAGAGTATCTTTTATGTTAGCTACAGTGAGTTCTACCTGGCTGCTTTGCTGAATCTCAAACCCTAACAATGCACAAAAAAATGTGCCTATTGATGTGACTGACAGAGGTCCTTACAGTGTGAGAACAAACTTCAGAGAGCAGCTTCAAGTGGAACATTTATTACATTGCCAATCCTTGCAGAATGTGGGACTCCCAAACCTAAATCCACTCTTTGATTAGATTTTGACAGTTTTGACTGTCAACACCACCTCATAAATAGTGTGAGGGATATGATGGCTCTATTTTCTATCACTTGTTTAAATTGTGGATAAGGGAAACAGAGCTCAACTCCCTCCCAGCCCATAGATCTGGGGAGAATTCCTGTCTCTCTGCTTGCCTTGTGAAAAGCAGACTGTGATTAGATAGAGGGAAGCTGGCTCCCTTTTCCCTCTGATGCAGCAGGTTACGGCAGAAATGCTGCTGGCAACAGAAAACACCCCTAAGACAGTTTAAATTCAGTTACTGTGGCACACTGCCAAAACAAGTACTGAATTCCAGAAGGGTGTGTTATAGCTGCTGCAGAAAATAACACTTCTCTGAAAGTCTGTTCCTGTTACACACCCCAGGGTGATCTCTGCTTTTCTCAAACCAGCACAACAATGCTGCTTCATGATTAGTTTATGAGCCACCGCCACTATCAGGCATTTTTTTTCTAAAGAAGTACTCCTAACAACTTTTCTTTCTGCATGGGCACTGCTGACTGTTCTTGCATTAGTGCACTATCCCTCTGCTGCTTCTTTTAAAATTCATCCTGTTGTCCAAGACTGTTTCTCCAATCTCTAAAGACCTTTCTGAATTCCATCATGTCCTTCAATGCACCTGCAGATCCTTTCACTTTTGTGGGGAACTACAGATTTAATTTAATAAGCACATTCCATGATCCAGCTATTAATGAGGAATAGCCAGGAATTATTACTAATTCCATTATGATTATGGCCACCAGCCAGCTCTCCACTAGTTCCTAGCTTCATCTAGGCCATGTTCATGTTCCTGAGCTTGCTTGTGAGACAGTATCAAAAAACCTTACCAAGAAGAAAGATACTTGCTACTCCATCTTGGTTCTACTTCTTCCTTGCAGAAGGAAATGGAAGATTTGACATAGTTTGTTCTTGCCAAAGACCCACTGCCTTCTGCTATTTTTCAGGTGCTGGTAAATATTGCTGTGTACACTTGGGCCTTTTACAATTTCTCAACAGCAAATAACCTGGGTATTCTTTTGAAACAAGTATTTTCCAGCCTTCTAGAACCTTTCCTAATTTATAGTGTATGGGCAGAAAAGACTGGAAGTTATCCAATGAATTTTGTATATTAATACCTTTCCTTAAGTTTTTTTTCCAGTAAGTTTTTTCCATCCAGTGTTTAATATCTCCCTTTCAGCTTCCCCCTGGGAAATGTCTGAAGCAGCTCAACAACCACCTAAGTTTATTTTATACACATTCACCATCATTGTTCAGATTTATCTGCAACATTCTCTTTCAATACTGTATTATTTGTTGATTTTTCTTATGGAAACTGAAAAAAAAAAACCCTTTAAGTCTATCTGGGAATTATTCTCCTTTCATGGCCAATATTCTAGTGTTTGGTTATCATTTTTCTTGCATTTGACTGAGAAAAATGTTCCTATTTATTATTTAATCAGTCAACAATATTTCATTCCTTTTTCTATATAATTTTTAACATAAAATATGTTTTAGATGATTTTCAGGAACAGATTTTTAACAGTGTAGTATTAACTGATCAGTGTAGAATCAGTATCTGAGAAAACATATATGTATGAACACACTTTTTAGGGAAGTGTAACCAGCAGTATCAGCTTTCTGAATTAATGAACTGCACCTCTCATTTCCTTTAATTTTTTAAGCCCTGGAGTTCTCCGGCCATTTATAGAATTCATTGCTAGTGAAAACAAATACAGTGGTTTCACTGGGGCCCAACTCTAACAGAATTCAGCCTATACAGCAAAATCCTTTCACGATCTTAAGAGTGTCTGCCAGGTGGAAAAAATATCAGTCACAATAAAGTGGAATTGGCAACGTTGTCTGACCAGACTGGCAAAACTCTTGCCTGTACTTCTACAAACATTACTTTTATGCAATAATAAAATAACTCACCAGAGAGATTTTACACCAGTCAATATGGAATTGAGTACGAAATTTTTTATCACAGGTTATTACAGGCTCCATTTCCTGACTGCACCTCAGCTGATTTTGTGGGTTTTCCACTTCTCGTAAACACGAAGAGAAAGGAACATCTGCCCCAACCATCACATACACACTGCAGAAAGAGATGAGTGACAGAGCAGCAGGATGTCTTACAAATCCCCAAAGGACAATGATGTACTCTTCCAAACATTATTGCTGTACACATTCAGTTGTTACTTAAAGATTGAAATTACTTTTTAAAATCATTTTCCTTCATAGCATACATTTATCTTGTATGTTATACAAATAACATAGTGAAATCAAAAGGACTTTCCTAGCTGCTTATTACAACATATTCTGGTTTGCTGGTTAATGCAAATGTTTCATTGCCATCAGTAGTGCCAATTTCCGGGAAGTCAAAGAGCTCCAAGTGTGGCTTCCTCAGGTAAGTAAATCAGTATTATTTTTGAAAATTGTATTAAAATAGCATCATTTTGTTTGAAGGAAATCTTTAATCTTACTCATCATAGATTTTTTTGGAGTTTCTTCCCATGTTTTCAAAACAAATTCACAACGACTAGTTATTGCTAAACCTAATACAGATATGAACATTGTAACCCCAGCTTCTTCAGAAAGACTGCATACAGTAGCTACGCACGGCCAACAAAATTTGCTTCAGAATACTGAAAGCTGAAGGTAAACCTAATACTTGATTTAGCATTACCATACATAAAATAAAAGCTACTACACTGATTGTCATATTTAGGTATATGGAATACTGCTGTAAAATACAGTCTGCTGCACCAGGTTATAATGTATCAATGGATTCTGAAACAGAAATTAGGTCCCAGTTGCCGCTTGTTACAGTAGGCATTATCAAACTAAATAATTGAAGTATAGCCATTTGTATTGACTCTGCTATTACTCTGGCTAGTACACAAGTCACTTTCCTTTTTTAAATGTGCTCAAAATCTCCAGAGACACAAAAAAGCCAGTATTCTCTGCATATATTTCATATTTTGGACCTTCATCCCTTTCTTAGATACTATTTGACTCCAAAATATCTAAAGTGATCTAAAAATAACTAGGCATCTTCACTTTCACCAGGGAAAAGCACTGTCAGAAATATATTTGAAAAAACTGAATCCCTACTAGCTTTCAGTTGAATACTGCTCTGAACAGTATTTATGGTTACAAATCACAACTGGAAACAGTCCATTCCAGCAGTTTATACTCAGTAGCCTGAGCTTCCCAGACACCTTACAACTGAAGAAAGTCAACAGAGGTCTTGAATCACATAACTAATTCAGCTAGCATGAGTACAGCTTAAAAATTCCACTGTTACATGCTAACTGCTCTCAGAAATTGAACTTTCTCTGCAATCTCTGCTCTATCATAACTTGCTTCAAAATGTTGAGTTTAATGAATTGGGAACAGTTAAAAACTTGAAAAGCATGCCAAATGACTGCTCAGAAGTAAAACTGGGATTACAAAAAAAAATATTTATTACAAATTCGTTTATAATTCATGGAATTTATTAGTATTCCTTGGATTATAACATCAATATATAGAAACTGTGCCCTCTTGCATCTAACACAATAAACTCATACTATAACTGGGGCCCAGAATCTGAGCAAACTTTCATATCTAATTCCAAAACATAAAACAGCAATTGCAAAGTTTCTAGAAAGCTTGAAAAAATATTAGGCTTCTCAGTAACCAAAAAAAAAAAAACCAAAACAGTGAAGCAAAACCATCATACTGACACATGCTTACCCCTCTTTCATGTCATTAATTGGAAGTGGAACTCTCCCTCCCCTGTCAAGGGCTGAAGTTATGTTTATAGCATTCAAGCGCTCTGGCTGCCATACATTTTTCACTGCTCCAAGGAAGTCACCAAGAACTTCACTTGCTAACATTTCTTCTACATTCATATTCCTTATGAAGAATTCCGCTTGATATGGTAAAGGAAAATCTACTTGTGATGAAAAAGAGTGTTGCATTAAACAAAGGCTCCATAAATCCAAAAATAAATCTTCAAAATATCTGGAGTAATGATGAATGTAGTAATACTTTAAGACTGATACACTTTTCCAAAAATCTTGTGCCTGAATTAGCTCATTTTGAACCTACTGTGATTACATTTAATTCAATAGAGAATACCTTTAGCTGCTACTTGAGCTGAAAACCTTCAGTCATTTACAAAACAACAGGGAGATAAAGAGCAGAGTAGAGGAAATGAGTCTCAGTAAAACTTCATTAAACAGATATAACTACATTCATGCTACCTTGGGGGTCAAAACTAATCTGCAGCAACAATGGATTCCAACTTGTCCATATATGCCATAACCTGTTGTTTTCTGATTCCACCTACATAATTGTTCATTGCATAAGGCACACACAGAACTAAGAAAACTAAACATGCAGAAAGAGAGCTAAGTCCTTCATGTAAGGTCCCTTTGAAAAGACAAGGGAAATTTTGAATCAGAAGCAGTTCAATGAAAACAAAGATGCAAGCATTTTACTGTGAGTGAAGAAAAATAGTCCTAAATGACAGAAATAATCTGGATTTAAAAACCAAAATTAATTAAAGCAGGAAAAAATCTCTTACTTCTCCCCTGTGCTCCTGCGTTTGGTGAACACCAATTATTTTACAGTATTTATCTTCAAAAGTAGGAGCCCATGGAAGGGTTTTGCTGATTCAGTTAAAAATACAACCAGTTATATTCTGTACATACCTTCTGCTGACATTATATTAATGATCAAATTGTGTCTTGCTGTTTCAAAAGTACGCCTGTTATACGCAGTGATCTAAAGTGAAAAAGATTACAAAACAATGCAAAGAATTATATAAATGAAACATCAAGGCAAGTTAAATTGATAACTTAGAAATGCTTACCAGTTTTTAAGTACTTTGCCTCCTTATTTTGAAACCTATGAATATTCATTCACTAATATAAAATTTGAAAGGTAAGGTCAATTTATTTAATGCAGTACTACCTTCAAGTTAGAATTTTCATAACCAGTCTATAGCCAAATACAATTAACAAAGGGATATATGTGAAAATAATGCATTTTGGTCCTGATAGAAGTGTTCTGTCATACATGTGTATTCCTTCTCTTCTGTTACCTTTAACAATCACCATAAGGACAGATTGGTTACTCCATTTCCCCATACAGCCTCCAACCCCCCTCCATCAATACTGTAAGACCTAAATTCATTGATAGCTCCTAGGAAATAAACTACATGAAGAGGTTTTTTTAAAGGAAAAAGTGTTGGGATGCCAGGAATTGTCATATTTGGGACTGTTATTTAGTTTCAGCTCTGGTCCCAGTGAAGTCTCACTCCATGAATGGATTCAAAATAATGCTCCAACATAAGTAGTTTTTAAAAAAATCCTGGAATCTGTAAATGTAGGGGAAGTGAAAACTAGGAGGCAGATGCAACATTTGTGACTCTTATTTTTTGAAACATACACCTTCATGAATAAAATATGCAAGGATACTAATCTAAAAGTTAAAATATCTAAGATACCTGAAATGCATGCAAGTGGTTACTTCTCAGTGGTGACTGTACTCCAAGGTTCTACTATGATTAAGTGTTCATTCATAAGAAATACAGAACAAGGCTGGATATCAGTATAATTATGTATTTTCTTCTTTACCTTTTTTATCCCTGCAAGGTGATAAATCTTTCATGAAACAAACTGAAAATTACTAATTTTCTTTCTAATTTTAGACTTCACTCATTTTGAGAGCAAAGGAGAGGCAGTGGAGTAACAATAGTGACAAAACTATGTTGCTTCTCAGCAGAGCCACAAACCACTGTGACACTGCTATTAAATAAATAAAAGTAACAGATGTTGCACTTCTTTTAAAGTATTTAAATGAAAAGGAAAAATGCTGCAGTGTATCTACCACAGGTTTGTTTAAGTGCAGAGGGAAAAGCTTACCCAACACAATCAGATTTCGTTTAACATTACAATTTCATTATAAAATTAGCAGAAAATAAATTTGAGATTTCTCTAGACCTAATTCTGCTAATTTTTCAAAGGCTTGCTTCAACAGCAGTTGAACCACTAGTAGCCAGAAAATCAAATCCCCTGGTGGTACAAGCTCTGTTCAGGAGCAGGGCAGTACCCACTGTGAGCCTGCACTCCAGCAGTGGGAGCTGCCAGCACACCCACGCACCACACCAAGGAACAGCAGAGATTGCCCCTGTCCTGAATATTCATTCAAATACAAACTGTCTTTGCACAGCTCTCAAAGGAGCTTGAGCTCAAGGATGTTACCTGCTCTACTGCAGTGCTATGCAGAATGCTAGGCCCTCCTAATCATGAGGTCTTCTCCAGTTAAGTGACCTCCCCCATGACATCCCCCTCAGGAATTATAACACGATGGAAGTCATATTCAGGCCAGGAACATGCAATCACTCCTCTCAGGGCACTAGGAAGAGGATCAAAAGCCATCTGCCCTCCTCACATACCACAAAATCAATTCAAAATCTAACCAAATTCACATCTAAGACTGGAACTGCAAGGAATTTATTTGCACATTAGGCAAGGTTTACTTTATATATGGCTTGGGGTCATGCTCAGAATGGAGGTCTCAATATAAATCCTAGAATCTAAAAGCACATGCGATTTAAAAACTGGCAATTTCAAATAATGGTTTTCTCCACATAAAACTAAGCAAAGCCTGCAAGAATTTCTGCACATGACTAATTCTCAGATGTTATCAGTCCTGCTGAAATCAAAACAGAATCATGTACACAAAATTAAGCATAGGTGAAGCTATCTGCAGTACAACTTAACATTCAAAGCTGTCATTCTTGAGGAAGAAAAACTACATCAAATGCAATTTAGAAAAAAAAATACTCATCAAGGGTTTAACACAAATATACTGCTGAAACACCAAAATGGTTGGAGCAAGTTAATGTGCAGATTTCTTAACACTGTCAACCAGTGTCTGATTCAGTCTGCTGTCGATGAAATGCATAGTAGAAAATATTGCCCCTTTTCCCTTTTGAATTGCTGCTCAATGAATAATTAGTGGTTTTAAACATTTGAATAGCTAACTCTCAAAAGCAGTTTTGTCATTGTTACATTCATAAGAATTAAATTCAGAAATAAATATAACCTATCAATAAACATGAATAATGAACAAGGGAATATTTGATGAAAAATAATTGAAAAAACCCAAACCAATCAAACCGAAATACCCAACCAACCAAACAAAAACAAACAAACAAACAAGCAAAAAAACCCCACAGCTGCTTATAGACTAAACACTTTCATCTAGTAAAGAAAAGTCTGACCCATATTTAGATTGAATGTTACAAAGTTACAATTCAGTTGTTTTTCAAGTACAATTGTTTTCAAATGTTTTTTGCTCAGTATTTTGAATAAAACTTTAATATGCATAGTAATTAACTATTCAAAAACAAGGGGGAACTTGTTGACAGTTCTGAACCTTTCACTCTAAACCAAAATACATATTTTTGAACTCTTGAAAGCAAATACCTCAATGACAGTTGGCTTGCCCACATTTTCTACAGTTGGTGAGCCATACAGCACTCCATCACTGTATGGTGTCCTTTGTATATAGCGTAGCCATCCAGGTCTGTCCGGGTAACCCATTAAATTGGTATTAAACGTTATAGGATCATTACTTATTTCACCTAAATAAGAGAAATTATATTAGAATATTTACAAGAAAATGCTAAATAGTTTGTTTTTAATTTTTCAACTAGGAAGTCTTAGTCTGCTTTCACTTGTTTTCTGAGCCTAAGAAGAAAAAAAACCAACTAAAATTTGCTAACCTTTACCACATCAGAAATAAGTGAACTATTACTTAGCACTTTTAGTTATTAAGAAAGTCATACCTGGAAAGTGTAACCAACTGCAGACATAACGTGCAGGTGCTTCCTAGAGTTTTGGCTAACTGAGTGCTCATGTTCAGTAACTAGTGGGTCTGATTTTTAGAGCTCAGTTCCACCTCAAATTGAAGCATCTAACCACCTTACAGACAAAAGCACAAAGGTTTCAGTCCTTTAATTCCCCCTCCCAACTTACTTTTATTTATGTTTTTAATGATGCATCCAGGTACTCAATGTAATGTAAAGAACGGTTGCATAATCAATAATGCCTGAAAGCTTCTGTTAGCATTAGGATACACATACAGGTCTTTGGCACCAACAGCCTGGCAGTCATTTTAATTTAGACAACAAATTAATTCAAAAAAGGATCAAGCATTCCTGTGAACTGGAGCCACTGATGCCTACTAAATACAGTGGCTCATCTGAAATCTGTAAAAGCCCCTCAAGTCAAACCAGTACATCAGTTCTTGTGGTCCTTATTGATACTCTTATCAATGTCTGGATTTTCCTTCAGTTTATTTTAGCTTTAGTAAATGAAATCAGGCCTGAACATTATCAAATCCTCACCACCAAGGCAGTGTCCAGCTGAGGCACAGAACTCAAGTCAAATCCTTTCTGAGCCTGCACAGACACCTCTGCCCTGCGCTCCAACTCAGCTTTGAGAGGGCAACAGCATTGTGGGACAAGTGATGAAAGAAGATAACAGCCAGGCTGGCACAGAAAGGGGAAACTGAGACCAGTGAAGAGTGAACAGCTCTCATCTCCTCCAGAGAAGGACAAAGAAACTGAGATGTGTTGCCCAAGGGTAACTAGTCTTCAGGTACACATTTACACATCTGGTTGAGTAAAATGAACCAGAACAAACCAGTACTTGGGTGTAACACATCTTCCCTCTTCTCTCTAGACATCCAAGTAATCTCATCTATTGCAGTCAGAATCACAGAATCCAGAATTACAGAATATTCTGAGTTGGAAGGTACTCACAAGGATCATGGATCAACTCATAAGTGAATGGCATGTACAGAACTTGAACCCACAACCTGGCATTACTAGCACCCTGCTCCAAACAAATTCCCAGCACCACAGATGATTTGAGGAAAATTCTGAAGGCCACCTGTGAAACATTCTGGTTTGCCCTTCCTTTGCCAAGGTAAGCCATGGTAATGATCCAGTTCAGCAGACAAAAATAAAAGTATCGTGACAACACCTAACCTCACAGTGAATTTCTGACAGAATCACAAAATTGTCTGTAGGAACAGCAGTTTCAACAGGATCTGAAACCAGATTCCTATTGCCTTGGAATCACACAAATGTCAAGAGGCTGCAGATGTAAGACAATCCATCATTAGTAAAATTTCCAAGTTCCTTCCACCTATGTGCCAAACCTGAGAGAAAACTGGAACAGAGGCAAGCTTCACTCTGCCAGTCATCATGACATAAATGAAGACTCAGGTTTCCATGCCCGGAAAAACACCCATTTTACAAAGAGAAGAAATCTTTAAAACATTTGGGTTTACTCATGTTTACTCAAAATTTAACCAATGCTAACAGAAGCTTTTTTTTTTTCTTTAAAGTAAGTCTTAGTAACAGCACTCTTGAATCAATTCAAAAGTTTATTATTGAAACAGGCTTTTATTATGCGTGCACTGTACATAGGTTTTTCCTATTCTTACAGGAAAATAGTCATATTTATATAAGTTGGATACATTTATTCCTTTTCATTGTTGATAAGCACGTGTGCCTGAATGCTCTCTCTTTCCACCCCTACCAGATTGCTTACACATATTCTAACCTGTGGTGACCAGTCTTTTAGGTTTAGTGAATGGCAAAACTATACTTAAGAAATCACAGCTCCTTCTGTAAAACCAATCTGCTTGCTAACATTGAACTCTTTCTAAATATAGGAAGAAGGCTAAAGGCAATGGACTATTTTTTAAAATGAAAGAAAACAGTATTATGAAGTCTCATTTTGATTTAATCTTCTGTTTTGTCTTATATTTACTATATGCTTTCAAATTGCTCCTTCATATAGCCTGATACATACTGAAACAGAGACCAGATAAATAGCATTTTTAACAGACATAATATTGCCACAATTTCATATTTAATGCAAAAGTGAAGGAACACTTCTTAATATCAGACATATATATGTTACTACACCTTCCCAAATTAAGTACATTTTTTCCACAATATACAATTATATGTATCTTTTAGCAAACGATCACAAAGTAGAATATTTTAGAAGTGTAGCACTACATGCTTTGTTTCATTTGAAGATATTTCAATAGAAACTAAAACCTGTCTTGTTTATCTTATATGTTGAACCACAAGGTATGCTAAATAGACTTCAACTTCTTTATAATAGTATTTTTTCTGTATTTGCATATAACATGGAAGATCTTAGCATCTCATACCAGGTTTTGGGTAAGGAGGAAATTCCCCCTTAAAGTATTCTCTCTCCAAAACATGAACAAACAGAACTCCAGCAGAAGGGTATACATTCCGATCAGAGTGCACCTTAGACAGAATTGTGTACACTGAAAAGCAGGAGAGATAAGAGACAGAAAAAAGGTAAAACTGAGACATGCTGTAGGTAACTTCATGCATTTCAACAGCAATGCAGGCATCTGGGAGAAGGAAAGCAACAAGTATTAGACACCTGTTAATAAACTTTTTAAAAGGTTATATAGATTTAAGAACAGAACACAGAGCAAACCCTCTCTTTGCCCAACAGGATCCTTTCCAAGACTGCAATAAACAAAACTGCCTGTGTGAAGATTTCAACAATATTTTTATTGTAATTAAAAAAATGAGGAAGGCTATTGTAATTTTATAGTTGTTTTATTTGTAATTTTACTTTGATAAAACTACATTAAATGAATTATACAATCACGTTGCCTGATATTTTACATAATGAAAGCAACAGATGAATACAGAGGAACCTTACCGACTGACAGTTCTCATTCCCCACTGAACAGAAATAGCAGATTTTTCAGTTCTTGTGCAGAAAAGGACGTAGCAATTCACTTCAGCTGATTTTTATGAGTTCTTAAAGCTAGAACTTTCTCAGACCATCAGGGTAAAATACATCTCACACTTTGGTTAGAGACCTTTTTATTGAAGATGTTGTGCTTGTATTGAAGGATCAAACAAAAGGACAAGGGTATTTATAAGCCAGTCAGGTGAAACTGATTCCAAACAAAAAAAGTGAAGCCATGTTTTACAGGCCTGAGAAACAAAAACCTAAAGAAAACTTAGTTCAGAACAATCAGCATATGTAAAAGCAAAAAAGGTGTTGTTTATTTAGTACAAATTTCATTGACAAAGGCATAGTTTTTTCAGGTATAACACATTTGATGCAGAACTACATACATATTTTAATGAATTAGAAAAATGAAGAAATCATTACAATAAATTAAATGGATAAGAAGCCACTTTATCAACAAGTTTCAAAATGTAAATATAAACAGAGAATACTGATTTAATAGGTATTTTTCATGGTGTCTTAATAAGATTGATTGTAGCTTGTATTACTAATTTTATTGCTACTGAGTTTTAATTTAATGCCCTGAAAGAATTGATCATTGCTAATAGATATTGTCAGTGAGATGAAGATTACAAAAGTAGTAGGTAAAGATGGTAAGCCTCAAATAACCACATGGAGCTATCAGCCTTGCTTGCCAAACTAGAATAAACTTCATGAGGAACCATATCTCCAAAAACAAATTACAGGCCATACAGCTTGGAGGTGCTGTCACTGGGAAGACAGACTCCAAAAAAGACTTCAGAGACATTGTAACAAACTCTTAGGAACAAACTTGTAGGTCCCAGAGGGGCTAACTGGATCAATAAGCAGGGCACATTTGAAATGCAGATTAAGCTCATGTAATTTTTTTATCCTGGTGTAATTTTTTAATCCTGGTGTAATTTCTCCAGCCTTATAATTATACCAACTTTCTTACTTGAGATCTGCTTTTAAAGGCACCACTAATTAGGCATTAATCACAGGCATTTCAGCCCTTGCACCACGTACTCTGAGTGGAATCTCTCTCACCTAATTTTAGATGCCTAGAGAAACAACATCCACCACTGAGTTAGTCAGGCTCCTTTTATAGTCAGTGAAGAAGAAACAGACGCTTCTAGGGGTTCATTTATTTGGTTTCTCCTGTAAAATGAGATGAATCATGTCCTAGATTCCAGGCTACACTGACTAGATCTCCATGGACTGCAGAGGGATCTGAGAGGAGATGCAGACATCTGTAATGTAGACCTCCACATTTAGTTACATACTCCTCACTCTCCAAGCTTAATGCTGCAGAATGTATAGCTCTGGATATGCTACTGACCACATTCCACAGCATTTGCTTTTTCCCGTATTTGAAAACCACTTATAACACAATACTGAACAGAGCACCTTTCTAATAATTTGATCTTAGTGACAAAATTAAAATGATCCTGAAATTTGAGTTGTTACAATTGTGTGGTTAATAAACCAGTTACTGTAATTTTCATTATGTAGATAAATCATCCATTTGTTTACTTAAAATTAGTGAATTATTATCCAAAAACTCTCTGCACTCAATTCTGTGAATGAGCTGTAAACAGCACAAGGAAGTTACCTCATTTCCTTTAAAATAATTTCAAGAAAAGCTGAAAAAGTAACATTAACAGAAGAGTTGACAAAAATACGGTGGCTGGCTGAAAGTGCATCAAACACCTAGAAAAGTTCATTTTTCCATTTCTGATGCTTTTCTTCTACAATGAAAATCCATTTCAAACAGGAAGAACAATGAAAAAGTAATATGTATTTCTTCTCCATAAGCAATTCTTTCAGAAAGAAACAAGCACAATAGAATCAGCAGTTACTGAAATAAACCATAGAACACTTATTTTGTCTGCTATAGGAAACCTATTATCATCACTAAATGCCTGCCCATTCCCAGCAATGAGACATTCCCTGGTGCTGAAATAAGTATGCCAGCAAGGATTTGATGCAGATATAAAACACTGATCTTGGTAGAAGTCTAGAAACACTCCTCAAAAGGAAAAAACCCATAAACCTGTTTTATCCTGTAATGATAAACACATCATAATGACACAAGTATGGTGATTAGGAACTCAGAAGTTCTTGCCCTTCTTGTCAGAGGTGCCCTCCTTGTTTTCCCCCAAGAAGTTTCTTCAAAAGCAGAAGGAAAATGATGAGTCTTCAGTCCACTACAGCTATCACTAGCTCTTCAATAATAAAACAAGTGAAATGCTACTTTCTTCACAAGCTTTTAAAACCCATGATTATTTTCTTGAGACTAAGACTGGAGATGAATGTGTAATCATCATCTTGGGTGATCTAGGGATGAAACTGAATATACTTAACAAATAGATACTAATCTAATACAGCAGGCTGCCAGCTGTGAATTGTCTGGCCAAATTCCCTGTGGTAGATAAAAGTCTCAGGGACTGTGAAAAGCTTCTGTAAAACTAATCATGGGAAATTAAAAATCTTTATTACTTGGGATCATATCAGATCCCTGCTAGAATCAGATACCTTGACAGCACACTTTCCTCTTTCTTGTTTCCAGATCTCCTCTCCAGGCTTTCTGTAGATGGCAAGATCTCCTTATAGGTCTTGAACACAGGCACAGCCAGGAATGCAGACAGGATTTTATCAGCCTGCATCCCAGAGCCTGTTACCAGAAACAGAAAACCCCCATCTCCAGAAATTTCAAAAGTTTCACCATGTTGGTTGCAGCCTGTATGTTGATGATCCTCAGGAAAGAATATACCTGGAAGTTTCAGGTTTTCTTCTAGAAACTTCAATCAGTTCTCTCCCCACTGTTATTCAGCAGATGAAGCAAAATCTCAGAAATAACTTGATTTGGAGGCCAATCCAGATTGCCTGCCTAGATGAACAAACAGTGCAAAGCTTCTTCTCAGCCAGTGTGCTACAGTATTTGATGTGTACTTGCATAAATTACAATAAAATAGTCTTCCTACATTCATGTGTGAGAAGACTTTTTAAAATTGTTACAGAGAAGTTATTGTATTAAGCGAACTGCAGAGGCATCTTCAAGCAACCAGCCATGATAAGGAAATGTGCAGTATTAAGTATAAACACAGCCATTATTATTTTAAGCAAAGCTTATTTCAAGCAAAGCTAAAGGAAGAGGAAAAGTCTGGGAAGACTAACAACACACAGGTCTGTGAATATCTGAAGACTGAAGAAATGTTTTCCAAACGTTTTCCAAATTACCTACCTTAAGATAGCACCCTACTCCTAAAACAAGGACATGACTGAAAAAGCAAGAGTAATATTAAAAGCAGGTTTGCTTGAACCAACAGGGTATTTAAACTTACAACCTAAACTCACCATTCTTCTGAACAGCCTTTATTCTGCTGATAACATAACTGTGGGCTCGCTTAGTCGTCCAGTTAACAGTTCCATTATTGCCATCAGCAGAGCTTAGCAAAAAAGCTTTTCAGAATAAAACAAATGCAAAAAAAAAAAAAAATTAGTCACATCAACAGACTTCCACAAACAATCTGATCAGATGGGATCAGACACCTTCTACAGCAGGTTTTGGTTTTAGTCAGATTTAGGAACCAAAGGTCAAAAAACAGAGGTGTTTGGTTTGAATGTATAAATATAAAATAATCTTTCTGACAATCACCTTTTTGACACCCATTTTTCCAAGTAAGTTAAGTTCACATTAAGTGCTTAAACCTCTGCAGACACTTCTGCTGACATAATTGTACTGATAGCAAAGATGAAGAAGAGCATTCTCTGAAAAATATATTTGCACTGGCAAAACCTCACATATAGGGAAAATTATTTTATCTTGGTCAAAGCAGGAAAAGTAATATAAGCAAGCTTTGCTTTTATAATGATGCTTATATAAAGACACATGTGGCTGATTGCCTTGCAGGCATACCAATAATCAATTTTGAAAAAAGAACCCATTAAAAATGGCTGCCTACATCCCACACAACTAGAACACAGCCTGAAATCAGCTGGATACCTGCAGCTGAAGGTAGAAGTTCTAAATGCAGTGAGGAGCAAATTATTACTGGAGACAGAAAGCAGCTGTGGAGCTGACAGAAAGACTCCATCTCACCAGCAGCAGAAGTGCCTGAGAAAGCTCCCTCCTCACTTCCCACTTTTTGTTCCTGTTCTTCTATGATGAGTAATAGGTATACCAGCTGTACAGTTGCATGCCAGCTGAAAGTGCAGAGGGAAGGAACTGCAGTCAGATGCCAGGAAAGGGAAAGTGGCCATAGAGTAGGTATTTTTATTGTGAAATAGTTTGGGAGTGAGAACTCATGTCACAACCTGGATCAAAGATGTTTTTGAATTAGCATCTTAATGTCCTTGTAAAAACAGCAATTCCAGAAACATCAAGGAGCAGTACTTGTGTACAGATGCACCAGTTGGCAGGAAGAAGTGAACAGTTATTGGAAAACATGCACAGTACATGAAAGAAGCCTAAACATCTGTGGAAACTTCAGACCTGTTACACCAGGCAGCTATTAAATGAGTGATAAGACATCCTCCAAACAGAATTTAGGAGGCCAAACAGATCTGGCTTAAGCAGTAATAAAGATACACCACACTCATATGCATATAAGAAAGATATTTATTACTGATAATTTACTGAAAACATCTAACACTGAATTGAGGATGAAGTGTAATTAAAAATTGCATTTTAATGCACTTCTAATTTTATTTATTTATTAACTTTAATAATTTGATTAATGCAGTAATTACCATACCAACACAATAATGTTTCTAACAACTTTTTCCCTGCTGATCTGCATATATTGCAAGTCTTAATATAATAACATCCTAGGGACTATGAAATTTAGTACTGCATAGGACTTTGTGTAAATTTTAGTAATTCTTAAAAAACTCAAGAAATTCCTAAAAAGGTCAAATAAACTTGTTCCATTATTCCAACAGGATCAGCTGGGCAATCAGAGGCTTGTCAGCTACAAACCAGCACCAGTACCAAACAATTAATACAAGATTAGATTACTGAATTATGAAATGGAGAATAGTATTAGAGTGATCACAGTTCTTGTCAAAAATATTATACTTATCACAGTCTTTATTTAATCCTTATTAAGGATTTAATGTGTCTTTTTAGACACTTTTGGTGAGCCCACAAGTTTTTCCTGATAAAGACAGCAATAATGATGTTACCCTTAGCTATAAAGATTCTCACCTAACACTTTGATTGAAAAAGTAGATACTAAATCATTTCAGCATATTTAAATGCAATATTTAAAAAAATTAAAAAAGAAAGTTCCACATGTGTTTTTCAATATGAATGATAAGTAAGCATCTTTGATTTGGGTTCCAAGTTGTGCTAGGTTTGGCTGTGTGTATTGAAGAAGTTACCTGTCTACCTCTCCAGGCTATGCAGCACTTCACAGGGCAACTGGAAAAGCAATCAGCATGCCTTTTTTCAGATCCCAGAGTTTATAAGGTGATGCTTTCCTATACATCACCACTGATTTGATTTCAAATGACAGATGTGAAAAGCAAGAGAATAGAGTTGCTAAAAAGTGAGCTTTCTAGTGGGTCTCACAAAGTTTTGGCATTAGCCTTATGTAACTCGGGTGGAGGGAAGAGAGGCAGGATAGAGACTGAGACAGGGAGGGAGACAGAGAATGACTTGTAGGTATCAAATATACTGATAGAATTTGCAGGTTAAAACAAAGTCTAGGAGACTGACAAATAACAGAGATGACAGAACAGTCTGCATTGTCTGGTAAAAAGGTGATCAGTGATGTGCAGTTCAATAGAATAAAATGTAACTGCGCACCAGGAACAGAGGCAGCAGCATGCCAAACACACTGTGAGCACACAATTCAGGGATGCTCTGCTTGGGTAACAACCTAGAGATGTAAGTCAGGTTGAACAGAGCTTTCACCAGAATACTGCCTAGAACAGCTGACATGTAAACAGCAACATCAAGGAGGAACAGACAGACTTAATTTTTGTACTTGACACAAATATGATCACTGTTCAAACGCTCTGCCTAGCAGAGTCTTCAATAAGCAACTGACAACATGAGGAAGGCTCTGGGAAGATCTGAATATGATTAAAGGATGACAAAAGAGACCTTATACTACAGAATGCAGGGATTCAAACTATGCATTTTATCAAAGAGACAGTTTAGAATTAATTTAATAGGCCTTGTACTCACGATGAAAAGAATGTTAATGTTAAAGAGTGTCAGGCTCTTCAGTCTGTTATACATGTTGCCACAGTTGGTGAAAGACCCACCTTCAACAGCAGAAGCAATTCATAGCTCTGTGCCTGAGACTTGTACGTGCCCAGGTGAAGCATATCACAGTTTTTTCTTCTTTCTCCAGTTATGTTTTCTTTAAAATATTCTTTTAATTATAACTGTGTTGGTTATAAACAAAAATCACATTTCTATTATTTTAGACCTTTTCTTCCCACTTTTTAAAGTATATTTGCATAATATTTAACAGAGAGGATACCCACAACAATTTCTGACCATGCAACAATCAGAAAAGGACCCAAGTATCATGGACCAACTCCACCTTACTCATTCTTTTACTGCACTCTGACCTCCCACACAGTATCCTGCACCTCTACCTATCCTCTTATTCCTTCTCTGAAGTAGGATCCCAAGCCCATCTCTACCACTACTAAAGCAGCACACAGCTCCAGCTCTCAAACCTCATCATTTCCCCTCTCTCCTACACCTCCACCTTCCCCTGGGACCTGACATAAACACATGCTTGGTACTTTGACGCCATGAACAGGGCCTCGGGCCACGTTCACATTGCCCCTTACTCTCTATGGCACAACCCCACTCTAAAAAGCTCCCATTGCACTCCTCTACTGCATATCTCATATGGCTCAGTCCTCCTTCCTGCATTCTGAGCTGGAAGTGTAGATCCATACACAGCACAGTTTTCTGAAGGATTGCTGAGAACCACAGCAGAACAGTTAGAAACTGACACCACAAGTTGAAGTGAAACATCTGTGAAGAGAGAACCGTCTGCAAAGTGCTTGGCCCACAGCTGAAATCAGAGCTTGTAGCTAGGCAGTTACTGAGGATCCACTGGGGTTGGCACTGGATACTTGGCCACTTGTCACGTCATCCTTTAAAGGAGACAGAAGCTGCAGAACCCACCTACTCTCTCTCCTCTTCCATACACTGTCCTCTTGCCTACTATGGCAAAATTTACCATGAATTGAAGGGGATTCACTCAGTGGAAATTCACACTGAGACTGGATATTGTCTAACCCTCTTCAACAACAGCTACCACGTAAGAAGCCGGAATTAATTTGTGTTAGTTCTCCATTGCAGATTGCTCAGGTCCCTCTACATTCCATTTATTCAAACTGTTTAAAAGTCCAAATCAACCCCAGAAATGTTTCTCAGCTCTGTTCTTATTCATCTTTGTTCAGTAGGCAGTGACTTTCCATCTGGTTCCTGTGCTATCCACTGATTACTGTAACATCTGAACATTTCTCCTAAATCATTCAAGTAAAGTAACCAAATAAAGCATTTTTCAGTCTCACTGTCAAACTTCAGTATTTGCACTCACGAGAATGCGTCAAATTAACTACTGGAAGAACAAAACCTTCATGATTTATTAACAGTACTATTTACCCACCACCATTCTCCCTCCTACTGCAGGCCTGACAAGACAACCAAATTAGGGTAGCATTTCCACAAAGGTGAGGAAAACATTGTCAGTTCCTGTGGTTCCAGCCCTAGACCCGTGGTGCAACCAAGGGGTATGACCAGGCCACCCTGGTGGCCTGCTATCCCAGGATGTCTCCTACATTTCTATCATCTTTTCATATGAACTATCAGAGTATCCCTGCATTCCAAGTTTCTGAGGTGGCAATTGTTCTGAAAAACTAAAGAATTCAGAAAACTCATTGGTTTCAATATGCTAAGATTTCTGTCTGCTCAGTAGGTTGTGCTTTGTAACTTCTCATTTTCATAGCTTGGACTGTCACTAAAATAACCTACATTTAAAAGACATTTTGGATGTTTATGTTACAATTGTAACAACATTTAGACACAGATTCAAATTCCCATGGAAGTAATCAAAACTAGCAACTCCCTCTTTTCCTCTAGAAGTCTGCCAAGGAAGGGACTCTACACTGATAGTGACTGTGGTAAATTTATCAATCTCTATTCAGGACGAATCTAAAGCTCTTCACATTCTGAAAAAACAGACACTTTTGTCTAGATTTAAAATATTTTTTCCTAGTTTGATTGGAAATAATCTTTCTTCTAAAGAAAGGGTTTTACTTCGGTGATCGCAATTCCTGAAGTACTTCAATGAACTCCTAACTAAATCTAAAAACATTAAAGAGCAAAAATAAGCCTCTATACTAACACTGAACAGTTACATCTTCTGCTATAAAGCTGACTTCTTATTGTTTGGCTTTAGGACCTCTAAGATGTCTCCATGTACTGCCTATAAATAATGTGTTTGTGTAATGAAAAGCATATTAATGGAATGGCTACTTTCCCCCTGCTGTAATTACTTATTCAAGTAAGTACCTATTGACATTAGATTGTATGTATTGACCTGGCTCAGATTAGTAGTACAGGCAGCATCTTCATAGGCACACAGACATCTAGCTCTCTGAAGGAAACCTGCTTCTCTGCCCTTATGATTGCACTACAACAGGAAAAGGGCAGGTGTACTGTGGTGTTAGTCTGAAAACACCAGACCATCTGTGAAATGTTCTGCCTCCTTGCACAGGGTGCGGCTTAGCAGAGGACTGCTGCCAACAGCACTTCTGCTGTCAACAGCAGGACAAGCACAGGGATCTGCTTCAGCCTCCTGCATCCTTGCCCCAGCCAGCGAGTTCACAGCTGTTTTAAATGGGCACGTCTGCAGCCCTGCTCAAAGGGGGCATTCCCAGCACATCCTTCATCACCTAGCACATACCAGTGGAAATGATCCCATACCAGTCCTGGACAGTACACACATTTCAGTGAACTATTTTTATGGGTTGACTAGTTTTGAGCCGGATGACCCAAACCACAGTATCACTGTACGAGTTATCCATCACCAAGGGAAGCAGCAAATAATCCCCAGCTGTGCAAGGGCTGGAGAATGCTTTCTGGCAGCAGTGCAGCCTTATGACAAATTAATGTGACCACATAACCACAACCTGCAAAGTGAGAACTAATGAGCCTCTTCCCCATTTTGAACCCTTTATAGGAAAAGGAGAATACAAATCCATTGCTCTACAACTTCCTATTCCTGGAGTGAAACAGGGGTTCCAGGGACAACACGGGCACTGACAACCAACTCTAAGTGCAGGAATACAGGGCAAAAACACTGGCCACAGTCACTCAAACAATGTTTTGATAGCCACTCTCTCTGCAGATACACAATATGGGGGCAATTCATTGCTCTGCCAAACTAGTATCACAGACAGCTCTACTAATGTAATTTAGCAAACTTCTAGGAAGTCTGTTACTATAAAGCTAGAGCCAAAGAACACTTAACTCGTATCTGGTAGAAATGCTTAATCCTATATGTCACTTCTCATAATGAAGTTCCATGTTTTCCTAGCACTGGAACGTCATCAGCTTGCATTTGAGAGTCAATACCTTCAATTTGAGTACTATATTAGACCCCTAGGAGCAATTGAAATCACTCTTACAACCTTTATATTCTTAATTCTTGTGAAACCCTTGGATTTTGGAATAATGTTTTACGTCAAGGAGGAGAGGGAGAAGTGAGAGGCAGACAACCCTTCTGACAGCAGCTATCCTCCTCCAAAAAGCCTTTTTTCATACATTTTTAAGAAATGCAAGAAGTGTAAGTCAACGTTCTTCTGTAGACAAAGTGCTACAACACAGATGAGAAAAACTAATCCATATTAATTGAGGAGGACTAAAAGAAATCTATTTACAAGTCCCATACTGCTTCTCATGTGCTGTTTTGTCTGTAAGATGTCTCTTGCCTTGTTAAGTAATGCTGCAGTACTGTGGAGTTTACTTAAGATCAGGATTCAAAAGAATGGATTTTCATGCTGGGAAATGGCTCAGGTTGGAGCCAGCAGACGAGGCTGGAAGTTCTTTAGAGAGAATGTAGGGGAGCTCAGGTGAGCTCCTGGAACAACTTCTTTCAGATCAGAAACATACTAAAAATCTCCACCTAGCCGAAGAACAAATTTCATATAGATATCTCTTAAAAGAATGTAACTGAAGTAAAGTTCATGGCTCCTTTTTACATCAGTTTCAAACCACGTATTCTTCTGTTTTAACTAACGAAATCTCACTGAACCAACCTTAGAAAGGCCTAAATAGAAAAGTTATTATGAAAAAACCTTAAGACCTCTTCCCTTACCATGTAGCCTGGAAAGGACTTGTGGATTAAGCTCACAACTCAGTTGGTGTAAGTTCATTTAGCTGACCTTTTTAAAATACAATATTTCAGTCGATACTGAAAGTTTTTTCTAAATTGTCCTAGTTTTTGCTTGGTTGCTATCCCACAATCAGTCATGGAGAGGAAGGCAGAAGAGGTAGGAAAAATTTCCACGTAAGAGGAAAGAAGTGTCTTGCCTCTAACAAATGAATCCTCACATTGAACTACTTCACACTTAAGTTCTTACTACATCTTTAATATATCCTGTGCCTCATGTCAATTCTGATACCAACCTATGACAAGTATGGCCATAAGTAAACTAAGTACTAGGAGGGTACCTAGATACTATTCAAGAGAATATAGAGCAGACTGCTTGTAGGTAACACTCCACTGACCTCTCAGAGCTCAAAATAACCCAAATAGATTTCTTGTTAACTTACTCTTGCTGTAACAAGTCTCACAAAGGCAGTCCTGTGGCTGGGCTGCTATTAAGTGTCAGCCGTTTGATGTATTTCACTGTGAAGAACCTTGTGGGTGAAAAACTCGCCTACCGCATGAAAGCTATTTTTTAGCTTTTAGGGACCAGGATCAAGACTTTTTCTGATTTCCTAATTCAGGCCTGGCAGGACTAAGTAGTCAAGATGGGAAATAAGGGAGAAGAATGGCAACACCTCCGTATTCACAACAGCCCGTCTCCCGCATCAGACACCAGGTCGAGGGAGCGGAGGAGCGCAGCGGGCCCGGCCCAGTCGCCGGGAGCGAAGCCTCCCGCGCCATCCAGCGGCTCTGAGCCAGGCCTGCCTCCCGCGCCCCGCTGGCAGCCCCGCTCCGGCCTCACCCGCCGCCCCCGGGCTCCCTCAGCCGGGCCCCGCCGCGCTCGGGCGCACCCGCCGTGCCGGGAGGGGCTGCGGCGGTCCTGGGGCGGGGGCGCGCAGGCCGCCATCCCCGCGCCGCCTGGGGAGCGTCCTCCGGGAGCCGCCGGAGCCGTGGCATGGGGGATGCTGGAACAGCCCGGCCCTCGCACTGACAAGCGGGCACGGAACAGCGGGAATGGGGCGCGCAGCGACCCGCAGCCGGAGGGCGAGGCGGGGGGGGCGGTTCCGCCGGGAGGGGACGCGAAGCCCGAGCAGAGGGGGCACCGCGGTGCAGGCCGGCCGCTGCCGGCGGGGCCCGCCACCGCTCGCCGCGGGGAGACGCGCCGTGACCGACCTGTCAGCAGGAGCGTGGTGAGGGCGCTGTGCGGCCACGGCCCCGCCGCGCAGCACCGCATCGCTCCCCGCTCCTCCGTCTGCTGCTGCCGACACCACCGCCGCCGCATCCTCTATGCCGCCAAGTACGGATACTCCTGCCGCCGCTGCCACCGCCTCGCCCCGCGGCGGCCGCAGCATCCTCCCCTTCCCGCCCCGCTCCTCCCCGCCCCGCCCCGGCGGCCGTCTCCAGGCAGCGCGGCCAGGAAATGCCAGGCATAGCGGGAGGAGCCTCTCGCCGCCATGGCGGAGTGGGTGTGGGGGTAGAGCTGGTCTGTGTCGGCTCCGAAAGGAGTGGGCTCCGGGGGACACGGTTCCCATCAGGGTAGGGGCAGAGCGGCTGTGGCCCCTGGCGGGGACTGCCTTGCCCCGCCCTGCCCCGCGGTGCAGATGTGGCGGGACGAAGCCGTGGTGCCGCGGGTGGAGGGGGCAAGGCAGCGGCTGAGGTGCCTCACCCATCCCAGCCTCGTCCCGCGCTCTCTCATGGAGACACGGCAGGGGACGGCGGCTTCCCGCAACTCACTGGCTTGCCTGGTGCACACGAGTGTGCTGTGCTCTTAGAAAACATCGTGGCGAAAGCCCTTGCAAAAGCAGATTTTGAACACCTTACCCCACCATACTAGAGGGGTTCCAGCAGAGGGTCAGACAGATGATTACGGGTCCGGAGCATCTGTTTTATGAGATGAGACTGCAGGAACTGGGCCTCTTTAGTCTGGAGAAGACTGAGTGGGGTTCTCATCGATGCATATAAATATCTGAAGGGTGAGTGCCAAGAGGATGGTGCCAGGCTCTTTTCAGTGGTGCCCAGCAACAGGATGAGGAGCAATGGCCATAACTTAAAACACAAGAAGTTTTACCTCAACACGAGGAAGAACTTTACACTGAGGGCAGGGGTTGGACTGGATGATCTCCAGAGGCCTCTTCCAATATTAACAATTCTGTGATTCTGTGACACCTGCAGTAGGACAGGACAGGACACCTTGCAGGCTTGCCTGGTGCACACAGATGTGGTGTGCTTTTGGAGGACATAATGGCAAAAAGCCTTGCTATTGCAGTTTTCTTAACAACTTACCCTATTTTAAGCCTATATTCTTACTCCACACCAAGCTGGTTTGTTTTTTCTAGTGTTCAGCAGCTGTTCTGGCTGCTGGTGGAGTTGTGAGTGGGGTGTCTGGGAGGATTGGTCGGGATCCCAGCTCCAGGCTCACCGGTGTGTGGAGGCTTGCATCCAATTTCCTGTGTCAGGTCCATTCATTCCATGCTGTCCCACTGTCTGCATTATGCTTTCTGGACTCATTACTAATTTTTGACTGTCATTTAATGTCTGTGGCATAGCCCAGAAGCTATGGCACTCTTTGCTGAGCTGTGAAAGCAAATCTCCCTGTGGAGGATGGAAGAATATTGTCAAATGTTGTTCTTGGCAATGGTGATGTATTTTGAGAGTAGGTGTATGTATATGTCATATGTAACTGCTTAAGACACAGTGCTATGTAAATACTGCATTTTCTTTCGGGGAGCTACTGTCTCTCAGCTTTCTGAATGATTCATATAAGAGTAGTCCCTGTACTAGAACTATATATTCCACAACAAAAGCCCCATCTCAACAAATAGATCAGTTTTTACTTTTATTTTCTCATTCTAGTGGACCGTCATGTTTGCTATTTGAAAATTGCAGTAAGTCTTCCATTATCCATGAAAGTAATCTTCCTTCATTTTGCATAGAGAATTTTGATTTCTCATGAAATTTCATAAGCATTTCCACTCTAGCAAGCCAAACATATTTGCAAAAAAGTAATAATAATTGTATGCTTTTGATATTTGGAAGAAAGAAATATATTCTCTCTTACTCAAATTGTATTGACCTTATTGAACTCTTTATAAGCTGGGGGAAAAAGACAACTGTAGAAAACTTTACCCTATCCAGCTTTAGTCTTGTTACAGCTCTAAATTTCCATTAATCCATCTCATGAAGGGGAACTTTACATAGCAAGAGGCCCTTGAGTATAAATATTCTGCCTGACATTAAGATGCAAAATACTCCGGTCTTTTAGTCAGCCAGCTTATTATCCTAGATATTTTCTTCTAATTTTTTCTTCTCATTCCACAGAGACTTTCAGAATGTATTTAAATTTTAATTTGACTACAAAGATATTTAAGAGCAGAAATCACACTCCTTCCCTTACCTGTGCCTAGAAGTACTCTTCTGTTTTGTGGCACTTTATGATTTTGAGTAGGCCTATTTCCTCTCTGAAATTAATGTGATTCTTTTGCTCATTCCCTTATATAAGTATAGAAAGCCATACAGATGCAGCTGTGCCATAAGAATCTTGGACAGCCAGTTCGGATAGCCAGTTCACCCTATGATGGTAATGTTTAGACTAACAAGTATAATATACTGGTAGCTTTCCAACAATAATTTGTATGCTAGCAAAGTGTCTGATTTTTGTAAACGTCTGTACTGTCATCAGCTCATTAATTACCATTTTCTTTCCAAGTATTGCATGTTGAAATTTTATACACTATAAAACAGTCAACATCATTTTAATGTAGTAGCAGCACTATAATAGTGTTCAGTGCTTTGCCTCCTTTGCATAGCAAGAAAGCTCCATTTATCTACAACATATTTGTGAGATGTCTTGCCTGAGAAGAAAAGGTTATGTGTCATGGACATGGAAAGAAGTGCCCCAAAAGCGTGCCTTGTCCCACTGCTTCCTTCCTGGCAGCACTTGTGTGTGGGTGGGTAACCCTGTCTTTTTCATTAAGTGTATCTTGAGGCTAGCATTCCACGGCACACATCACTGACCCAGCCCTGCAAGACAGACTGACTCACCTGAGAAACTTCGGCTAATGCACTTCGGCTTCGTACACTTATGAATCCTACCCTTACATTCCTAAAATGAAGTGACATGGACACAACTTGTTTAAATCAGCCACCAGTGATTTGATACTCATTAGAAATAATCCTTCTGTAAGTATTTCTTTCTCCTGTAATTTAACAGACTGCCTATATTGAAACTAATTGAAATGTTACAGTGATGAGACATTTTTCCAGAAATTGTTCTGTATTCCATATTTACTGCATTTACTTTGGCAAGAAGAGCTAGCTTCTAGCACTATAATAGTTTTTAGCTAAAATGTTTAATTCCAGAGTATAAACCCCTCATTTTTCAGAGATGAGAAAGTGACAATTACCATTTCCCCATGCATCCTGCAGACTTCAAAGGCTTATTTTGTTGTTCAGACACATTAGGAGGCTGATTTCATGCAGAAGGAATACAATCTAATCCATTTGCCTCTTTCTTTTAGAGCACAGGTTCTTCCAGCTTGATCTTTGTAGGTACTGAATGCTTGCAAGTGTTTGGTGTTTCTGGACATCATCCCGCCTAAACAAAAGAAGAAAGGGCAGTCTTTTTTTTTCTTCCTTTTTTTTTTAGGCACTCTTGTGAGAAAATGTTTTTATATTGTATAGCTTTTAGTAGGGTTAACAGCTAATATACCAAGTCATTATGTAAGACATAAACAGAACAACTGCAATTCTTGTTCCAGTTTGCAAGTCCTGAGGAGTTTATAATACCACCTTTCATTACATTCCAAGGATTCTTATTTCTTTTGTACTTGTCTCTTTCTAATGTTTACTGGAAGCCTTTTGGCATGTTAATGTAGTAATTTGTGATTACAGTGCACTATTTGTTTTCATGCAGTGTTTAACTGAATGTTTTATATGCAGCACTGCTACAGGATACTATATACAACAAAAAATTCTT
Source organism: Cettia cetti (assembly GCA_013401135.1). Lineage (NCBI taxonomy): Eukaryota > Metazoa > Chordata > Aves > Passeriformes > Sylviidae > Cettia > Cettia cetti. The sequence continues at coordinate 32,802 of VZUI01024770.1, read as the reverse complement.
AAAAAATTAGGGGGTTAAGAATTTTGGTATTATGTCAACTGCACCTAACAGATGCTTATTGAAACAAAGCATATTATTCAAAACTTTCAGAGTTGAACAGAAGTAGATTTGTGAGCTATGTTTTTAGCTGATTTAGCCCATGTAATTTATCTTTTACTAGAATTTTAAAGTGCAAAGAGGAGCTCAAAAGATCCAATTATATAATGTAGTAGTTCTCTCTAGAATCTGGCGTATATTTTGGAAAATACTGTGTGTTCAGAGAAAGAAGGCTATATATATCCAAATATAGAAGTGATGAACAGGGAGAAATTAAAAAAAAAAAAAACAAACTTGGAGGAAACAAGAAGTGCACTGTAAGTTAAAACAGCCCACAAGTGACTTCAGTTTGCTGAAGCAGCACTTGTACAGCCAGCAGCCCTATGTGACAGTAACTTTGGCCTTATTTTAGAGGTTATAGTTTCACATGTCTGTGTAGTTCTTGTGGCTTTTAAGACATGCTCTACTGCACCTAAAATACTGGTTCTTGTCAACATTATAGCAAGCTTTACACCTTGCTAGGTACAAATAGCCCATATTTGCACCTCTCTCCCTCTTCAGGTAGCAATGAGTGAAATAATATTGAGGCATGGTTTTGTTTTATGAAAAGCTTCCATTTCAAACATATTTGCTGCTGGGTGCTTACTCATGGCTCATACTATAGTAAAAAAAAAAAAAAAAAATTGACTGGGGTTTCCATCGCATTTTTTTTCCTGTGGACAAATCTCTTAAGAAACATGTTGGTTTAAAGAATTAATATTGAGAGTCAATATTCAAACAGGTATTCTAGAAAAATACAAAAAATAGCTAGACAATGGTAAGTTTGATTTTTCTTTCCTTGCTCTCTATTGGGAAAACCTGTATCCTGTAAAATGGCACAGAGAATAAATACGGTACATATAGTGATTTATCATAGGGAGAAAAATAGTACCAGAAGCATCATCTGAATCTCTTAAAATTTCTGTCTGTAGTACTCAGCTTAGCAGGCCTCTTAGTCCAGTATAAGTAGGATGAAATTAATATTTTCCTCATCTTTTCTGTGAGCTCTGCCATTCCTAAACTGCTAGGGTTTAAGTTGGCTTAATTTCTTGTAAATTCTCTATAGAGGAGTTGGTTTGCTGACTAAAATAATTAAAAATTCTGAACTAATTATTGTGTCTTCATTGTTCAACAGTTCTTACAAAAATTCCTTGTTTCAGCCTTTTTTGTAATCCTCAGCAAGATGAATCTCCCCCACCTGGGAAAGTAAGAGTGAGTGTCTGTTCAAAAGCATTTATGAAATACAATTATCAGAGTTAATGGCTGAAAAATGAGAGCTTCTAAATTCTGCTAACATGTGTCTTACCAAAGTTATGCACCTTTTGTGGATAATGTAACTAAGATCCTCTGACTTCAGAAGTTCTCTCTGTGGACACAGGAGAATATTTGTAGTTTGAATTAACTTTTTTTGGTTTATTTTTAACAGAGCACAGGCCCTGTAGTGCAGCTGCATGATGATACACTCTCTGACTGTATAGAAATAGCTCAAAAAGATTTATTAGAGAAAACAATGGGCTAGATGAGCACATTGGCAAATGCAGAGTGAGTAAATCCTAATCTCTGGCAAAAATTACCATCTCTTCTCCTTTGACCAAATAATGTATTACAAAATTTACTGGAAAGGGCTGGCATTATCCTAGTACCAGTATTTATAGCAAAAGCAACTTACTATCTGTGAAATGTAACTAGATTGAAAGTTGCAGGTTCTGGTTAGGGGTTTCTTGTGCATCCTTATAGGTGAGACTGTATTTCTATGAACTTAAGTCTTCTATTCTGCTTGGTCCAGTAAATTAGTGGTGTTTGGGAGAAATAATTCCCATGTCAAGATGGAATCTATGAATAATTTGGGGACTAGAACACACCTAGCAGGAATTCCTGCAAATACCAAACCTTGGATGTCAGTATCATGTTGGCCAGGTTTCATAATGCATAGATCCAGCTTCATTAGGGAATCTCAGCCCAAAGAATTGGAAACATAGGCCAGCACTGAACAAGGTGTAGTTCCTTCCATGGGAGTAGTCAACACCCAGAGCTTAAGGCAACATCTCTGAAAAAACCAAGTCAATCATACATCCTAGATGATGAATAAAGGAGGGTGTGGGATTTTTACTTAGAGTAAGCTCTTGCCAAGAGTGTGGGAGTTGCAGAAACACCTCAAAGGAGCAGAGCAAAAGTTTGTGACAGGTGTGTTACATGCAGATTTAAGAAAACAGTTTGATGAAAAATAGAATATTTTCAGCCTGAAGGCAAGAAATTTGAAAGTGATGTTAGGAGGAAGGGCCAAGGTTAACACAGAACAAAGAATAAGTTTTCTCTCTCTTCCAGACAAGCTTTGCTTGGAAGAACAGTGAAATAATTGTATGTTTTCTTTTAAATAAGTATCGTGTGCTCTCCAATGTGTTTGTGTGAGGTATTATCTTATATGGAGAAATCCAGGCTGAAAGTGGCTCTTTGAGGGTAGCAGTTAAGAAAGACTAAAAAAATAAAGAGCACAGCACAGAGTACAATAATCAGATTTACAACCAGGAGAATATGGAGGCTTGAAGGGTGGAATGCAGCTGTAGTTTCAGGATTGTTGGGTATGGTTCTGTCTAAACTGGGATCTGAAGGCATGCCTTATCTAAACACACCAGAACTAGTCTTGAGTAGTGTGGAGTTCATACACAAGATCTTAACCTACTTTTGTGTCTTGTATAGATGTGGTTTTAGGAGAAATATATTGACTGAGAACAGCAAACAATAACACTTTTCCCCCACAGAATAAGTACCAAAGGAGACAGATGCTTTCAATTGTCAGAAAAAATGCCATTTATAAACAAGGTTGTGCTCAGGTGGCTGTTGTTTGACTGCCATGTCTTCACACATGGAGTGCTTACATCTTTTGGCAAGTAAGACATATTTTGTTTAGGAGAAGCTGATCCTGTATCACTGTGTTGTGGTGTTTGGCTTTCAAATTAACTAGCAGTTGCCAGATGTCTCAGTTTATGAAATATTACAGATCCTGAGGGGAAAATATAACAGAGTTACAATGTTTCATCTGGAGAGATGGAGGACCAGTCAGCTAAAGGGAAACTAGAAATTAATCTGGGATGGAACAGCCTAGACAGGGTCTTGCCCTTTGTGACTCTCATTGACTTCAGAAGGAAAATTTGGCACCCTAGAAAATTAGATCATTTTAAGTTTTGGGTGCCCAAAGAGTTAATGCATTAGTCTTTTTCTGAGCATTCATGTTTCAAGATTTTCCCTTACCAGTCTTGGACAGGTTTTAGTTTTCTCTGGGTAAGGTTTCTATATCTGATGATAGTAAATCATGTGAATGTTAAAATATTCAAAGTAGATTGTTGGGGAGGATGAGGCAGGAAGGCCTTACAGATATGATTTCCGAGTGCTTTTTTTCTCATGATTGAATGTGGACAGTACCACTGTGAACTGGGAATGCTGTTAAATGTAGGCCTAGAGATGGAGAAGAAAGGGGTAATGTGGAAGTCAGAAGTTCTGTGAGCTTCACCTTTAGAAGGGGTTTGTGCAGGACTGAAAATTTGGTAAAGCTTTCCTTAATTGTCAGATTTCTGGATCTAGTCCTTTCCATACAAGCTGCTGGCATGTTCTGCTTTAGATCAGTAGGAATCAAAATTCTTCTTTTCAGCTTCTTCTGCAGTAGGAGAAGGAAGGTGATTTCTGACTCTTCTAGGTTTGCTCCTCTGTTTGCCTTGTGAAAATAAGCTACAGCTTTCTGGCAGCCTGCTGTTTTTGCCTTCATGCAAAGGGTTTGGATTATGTGAACCTATATTATTATACACCATTTTTCTGGATTTTTTTAATACAAAAACCTGAGTATTGTAAATTCTTACAAACACATCAGGTCAATAAATCTGACCATGAAACACCATTATTACCTGACAGTTCTGGTTTCTCAAGTCTTGCAAAAATAACCCCCATAATGTTTCCTCAGGTTTTTATATGATTTTTTTAAGCATTCAGATATTATCTTTCAATAAATCCTAGCTGTCTTTTGATTTGAAGTAGTTGGAAAGAGGTGAAATTTAAGTGCAGCATTATTACAGATTTTTAAGTCAAATTGTGGTTGTGATCTGTCATTTCCATAGTTTTTACATTGTTGGTAAATCTGCATTTTAGATTGAGTTTCATTGCTCTGACTTGTTTTTCTTCAAAATTAAAATCTTCATCTGTGCCATTTTCTCCTGCAAAGCAAATTCTATGCCAAATACAGACCATGATTTAATATTATAGATTGTATCTGTTGACATTCTGAAAGTTTTCATGTTTTAACCAGAGTCAGACCTCCATTTCCCCGAGCAACTCTGAATTATTTTGAAGATTTGTTTCAAGTCTTTGTTTAGCATGTGTGTATCTTCCTATTTCATCTGATTAGAACTTTTATCTTTAAATCTCTCAGTTGCTTTTCTTCAAATGTGTAAAATGCAACCTTAATCTATGCAATTTTACTACAGACAATTTTACAGGTTTAAAATAATTTTCCAATTTTTAATTATGGGTCCTTTGTCAATCTCTTTCTTCTTTAACTCTGCAAGATGGTGTATGCACTGTGTTTCCTTACATGTATTAAATGTACCCTGCTGTCTCCAAAAGGCTCCTGCAGAAATGAAAGTGTTCCTTGCTCTTTTGAGTACAGATTTGTGAAAATTGCAGAGCAATATTCAGACACCTCTGCTTGTCTGTGTGCAGTCTCTCATGCTCCCTTTTTCCACACAATGTAGTTTGCTGGAGGAGTGAGTTGTACACCCAGAATGGCGTCAGGTTTTGGGGGTTAGCCTGACTTGTTTGTAATTCTCATCCTTTTTATTATATATTCACTTTCTGCATCCTCTGTGACATATTGTCAGTCTGGTTAGTTAGGCCTAAAGGGGGGAACTAAGTGAAGAAGAGTCTCAGGCACCTTGCATATGCCAAGACAAAAGTGTTTATTTATCTTATTGAAGGTGACACTTCTGTTTATCTTTAGGAGAAAATATTTTAACCAGCAGACTTGTAATAACTTTGCTAATGAAATAATGAGCTATAAACAACCAGTGGAATGTTCTGGAACTCAAGGAAAGCAGGGGTTGCAAAATGGTTTCCTTTAGTTGTGTTTTAGAAGTTAGTAAATGGAATCCTAAAAGTAAGTGTACAGAGAGTAGATACTCTGAAGCAGATCAGTCAGTTCTGCAAAGCCCAGGATTTTGCTACCTATTGTAGAACCACATGTGTTAGAAGCTACAGAGAAGCAATCCCACAGAGTATATGAAGGTAGAGCAGAGAGATATTCAGTCATTTAACTAGGAGGAAGTTGCACTACACTGTAAGGGTCCAGAGAGAGAGTAGAACTGAAGTATTTGCACTCCAGTCAAGTTACAAAAATGTGACTTTGTACACGGAAGATATATTTTTGCCATAGGACAGGGGGCACTCATTGTTTTCTAAAGTTCTTGCATCCTTGCATTTTAGGGCAGTGTCATATACAGAAGATTTCTGGTGGTTCGTTTGTTGGGGTTTTCTTCAGTAAGGCACAAGTAGCTGAATTTGAAACTAGAAGTTTAGTTAAAATACAAGATAAATGCATATTTTATTGTGAATACACAATTTTATAAAGGTTAAACCACTCCAAATTATCTATCTGGAGAACAAATTTAAGCATTTTCCCTGAAAAAGTAACATTCCATTTTCAGCATGTGCCATCCCTCGAGCTGTAAAATTGTTGCCACCAGGCAAGCTAATGATACAAGTCCTTTAGTTTAATTACAGGTTTGTTGATTAGCTTTTATTTGAGGGAGAGAGAGGGAGGGTAGTTTGTATTTTTGGCAGGAAGGGAAAGGCAGGGAGTTATTTTGCTTTTACAAGGAATAGATGTCCTATATTATATGAACTAAAGACATGTGTGTTCTCAGCAAAGTGTCAGAACAAAGACAAAATCTCTGCATGAGAGAACTTACTGTGTAGGAGGATCTTTATGTAGCAGATCAGCTGCATTAAGCTAGAAATTACAGTATTTAATTCCCCATGAAGTTCTAATGTGAGCCTGTCGCACAGGCAGTGTAGAAGACTGTGTACAAAAGTTCTTCTTGACTCAGGAATACTCAAACCCGACTTTCCTTGGGAAAAAAAAAAAATGCCCAAAGGATGTATGTAGAATAATGATTTGTATGGTAGTGATATATTCTGTAAGGAGACAATGGAAATTGGTTGCAGTGGGTAGGATGTGACTTTGCATAAATGAAGTCAGTTTGGAAGTTCCAATACAATTGAATATAAAATTAAAAAAAAAAAAAGAAATATCAGAAAGAACAGGATAAGCACAACTGGAAATATTTGCTTGCTAGGATGGAGGAAACTAGTAAGGTAATTCATGGTTTGTAGGAGGGGATGCTTTTTGTGAAAGCAATTTGTAGCAATTGTGGGAGTACCAAGTAGGGATTAGAAAATGTAACAGAGGAGGTAGCAGTAGTTGAGGAACTTCAGCAGATAGGCAGTCAGAACATAGGCAAAGGTTTCCTCCACAGGAAGTGAGAGAAAGAACTTGATTGTTTTTCAAGGACAAATTATAAAGGGGGAGTCAACAGGGCTTGGCAAATACTCCGAGAGGTGGGAGAGAAGAATGAGTACAAAATAATAGATGTGTTGTTCTGACAAACAGGAAGATGGAATCTGTGAAACCACAGAAAAGTGGTTTTGAATGGGGCAGCTGCTGTGAGATTATAAACACAGTCAGGTATTAAGTATAGTTGAACAGAGCTGAATATTCCCATTGAAATTTCCAGACTGAAGATCCTGATATTTACGTAGGTGTGACAGCAAATTATGGCTTTTAATTGGCATTTCTCTGCCTTTCCTGCTTATGCTTTTGAAACAGGTGCAAACAACCTTTGACAATCATGTAACAAAAGTTGGCTTGTACATTTTTTTTTGTGCATGCAGGAAGTGCAGCAGATATGCTTAAGTGTGACAAGCCAGGGCCTGACTTGCAATAGGAGCTCACATGATCAAATTACTGTTCGGCTGACTTCAAGTCTGGGTAGTGCAACTGTCACAGTATAGCTGAGCTTTGTCTTTGTCTAAAGCTTTAAATATTGGGACAGGAACATTCATGGAACATAGCAGATTCTCCCTCCGTAAGATCTCACTGAATGACAGATTCCTGTAATTACTAAAGAAATAAAAACAAGGAAGTTATGTTTAGTTTTACTTCAACTGCCTACGTTGAGTTCAACTAGCCATTATTCATGAGAATATTTAGTATTATACAGATCACAGGTCCTATGTGGAGCAGCTGAGGGAGCTGGAGGTGTTTAGCCTGGAGAAGGCCCAGGGGGAACTTACTGCTCTCTACAAAAACCTGGAAGGAGCTTTAGCCAGCTGAGGGCTGACCTCCTATCCCGAGTATCAAGGGATAAGACAAGAGGAAATGGCCTCAGGTTGTACCAGGAGAAGTTTAGATTGGATACTGGGAAAAATTTCTTCAGTGAAAGAGTTGCCAAGCATTGGAACTGACAGGGCAAGTGGCTGAGTCACCATCCCTGGGGGTATTTAAAAGATGTGTAAATGTGGTGCTTGAGGACATAGTTTAGCGCTGGACATGGCAGTGCTGGGTTAAGGGTTAGACTTGATGAAGTTAAAGGTCTCTTCAAGCCTTAACAATTCTATGATTCTACAGTTTTTACCAGAGATGAAAGATTTGATATCACTACCTCCTTATTAATGTCTGTAACTAGAACTCTGTCTTAAACATTTTAGCAAAGTTTTGTCTTTATGAGTTCATATCAAGAAAAGCAACATAAATTATATTCAAAATTAGATTCTGTAGAATATTCCTGACAAGTGAGCTGCCAGCTAAGTTGTCCTTTGATTTTAAAATGCTATTAAATCTTGAATTGATATCTGGGTTCAAAAGCCTGTTTGATCTGTTTTTTTCTTCCTTCTACATTTTTAATGAGAAATTAGACTCTCTTGTAACTATTTAAATGCAAAGATAACTAAGACTATTTAGTGAGTAAAATCATGCTTAGATATGAGTTAAAGCTGCTGAAACCAAACCTAAATCCTGCCTGCTTCTTTTTGCCTCTTGCACCCCTCCAAAAATGATTAGATCTAATGCTTACCAATCCCGTAGTTGCATTATTATAAACTTGCAAAGCACAGCAGGGTCCAAAATTAATTCTGTCTCCTTTAGCCCTGTAGATGATTGTAGATGCAAAGTAGTTTTTGCACTGTTCCTTCTGAAATTCAAATGCAACTTGAAATATTTCCAGCCCATGACCAAGATTTTGCACATTATTAAATGAGTGAATTCTTCTTGGCAATCATTACAGATACTTCTTTTTTTCTGAAAGAATAGTGAACACTTGTTCTGTCTCTGCATGACTGAATTTCACAACAAAGGAAAAAAGTTTTCTCAATCTCTTTTACTCAAAGTTAGCTTTAGATTGTGTAGGAGACTGTACAGCCTTGGTCAGCTTGTTGGGGAATAAAACTCATTTTTCTCACTGGAATTTTGTAAGTTATATTGCAAAGACAGGAATTAATTGCTTGGCCGTATAATCTGTTAATCACAGTCTGCTGGAGTTCAGCATTTTCTATATCACAGCAGTCATCCACTGTTCTAACAAATCTTTTCCTCACCCAAACAGAAGTGTCACAATACTGAATGCCATTTACAGGAGCACTCAATTACCAGAACTCTTGCAATTTCACACTACTTTCAGAGTCTTCAACATCATTTTAGGTTATTGGTGCTACTTCAATTTTATCTAAATTGCAAAGCATTCACGGACATTTTAGATATGCCTAATCCAGATCTTAAGCAAGTTTAACTGAAATTGGAACAACTCAGTTGAGTGGCTTTTTGTGTTTCATTGCAGCTTTACAGACTGTGATGAGAAAAGTGGTTGTTTTCTCAAAAAGCAGTGTCAGTGCACAAAGAAGTAGATGCACACTGGGATCTCCTCTCAGCTTCTACGAAGAAAGATAGCAACTAGTAAAGTATAATGCAGTAACTAAATCATATGAATGATGTGTTATAAGAGATCTTGTATTGCTCTCTGACATTTTGGGGGAAAAAGAAGATGAGATTTTGTTCAGACCATCTAAATAAGCATTTTCAAAGCTAGAGTTTTACTGATGTAGATTTATGTCTAGTCAAAAGATGCCTTTTTGTGTAAACTTAGCTGGCTGAATTTTATGTCTCTATGCTCACTTTCTAATAAATAGAGAGGCAGGATCACACCAGTCTGAGACAAGTCTCCTGAGATGAGATGAATGCCTTTCTGATGGTGCTTATCTGTCTTTCCATGAGGTCTCTGACAGCTAAATGGCTAAACTTAAGTGAAATAATTGTCTTCTACAATGAAAACCTTCTTGAACAGGTATATAAAAATATAAAAAAATATAAAAAAGTGATAGATAAGGTGCTCTCTTAATCTTACATCACTAGATCAATTTTTTACTGTTTGGTTTTACAATAGTATCTAGGAACACTAGGTATGCATAAGGTGCTTGAGGCTGTATAATCCTAGAATAAAAAGCCATTCCTAACTCTCAGAGTTTACACACTAGATACAAAACAACATGACAGAAGAGCACAGAAAGCAGGAGTAAAAAGGGTAGTGAGAGTGCCTGGGTCAGTAAGTTATCATGACCCATCAATAACCCAATAACAGAGTTTTGCAGACTTTGTAACAAGAGTATTACCATGTGGCCTGGAGGTTTATAGGATTGTAACTGTGCGGATGTTTCAGAGGAGAGCCTTTGAGGGAAAAGGATCATGGGAACATATTTATGGGAAGTAAGTATATGGTCATTGTGAACTGATGGGAAGTTTAGACCCTCGTTTAGAGCAGGGTTCCAGTGTTTGGCCACCCTCACTGCCAAAATGTGTTTTCTTACACGTAAGTGGAATTTCTTATATTTTAATTTGTGTCCATTGTTTTTTATCCTGTTACTGGGAACTACTGAAGAGAGCCTGGCTCTATCTTCTTTACACACTCCCATCCAATATTTGTGCATACTGACAAGATGCCCCTGAGCTTTCTGTTCTCCAATCTGTTCTCCAAGAACAGCCCCAGCTCTCCCAGCCTCTTATACGACTGTTGTTTCAGTCACTCGGTCACCTTCATGGCACTTCCATGAAGTGGAAGTGAATCCCATGGCAACTGGGATTGTTCCAGTTTAATGTCACACCGTGGGTCCCAAACCTTGACTCAGTACTCCAGGAGTGTTTTACCAGTGCTGAGTGGAGGGAGGGGGACCTGCATCAACCTGCTGGCAATATTTTTCTTAACATAGCCCAGAAGGATGCTGGCCATCTTTGCCAACACCCTACAAAGTTTGGCTTGACAGAAGCCAGAGAGTTCAAGTAAGAATATTGTGAATTTCTGATGGTCCCCATGTCATTCATAATCCAGTTTTCTCAGTTACCAGCTGTACCAGGCATATCCACCATGAGGTGTTGATAAGAAAAGTTGCTTTATACCAATGCTATTTCCATCACTAGAGTGATAAGTATGACTTTTGTATAGTATCTTTAAATGAAAATTTCATTAGGTTCAGGAGCAAATCCTGTTGAAGCTGAGGATACGAACTAAATCTCATGATTCTGGAAAACAGCTTAATCTGCTGACATTTTCTGGATCCTGAGCTGGAAAGGAGGCATCTTGGCCAGGAGAGGAATACAGGTTGCCTCTTGTCTGATCTCACACTGGATGAAGGAGAACAAAGATGGCATCTTCTGGGAGAACAACACAAGTTGCATGATATGGGGAGGCTGGAGTGCAGAGCGGGACATGGAAGGGAAGAATAAGTAACTCCATAACAGAAGAGAGATAGGGAAGCTCCTGTGTAAGCCCTGGGCCAGCTCTCACCCAGGATGAGGAGGAAGACACTTTAAAGAAGCATAGGGACAAGGCAGGGGAACTGGGTGGAGATTAAAATAGAAAGCCTTTCCATATGTTCCCTTCAAATGTAGATTCAGTGTCATTTCCACAGAAGATTGAGGTGGATTTGGGGTCCTTCACACTGACCTGTGTAGAACCATTATAAACTTACCTAGGTGATGTGAGAACTGATGACAAGCATGGAAATTTCTTCTGAAGTGGGATGCTACTAGTGATCAAAACACTTTGAGGCAAAGACTTTTTAGCAGTATAGACAATATGTCTGATCCAAAATTTTGTTCATTAAGCTACTGTTGTTTCCTGACCTCATGAAATGGCACTGCATGGAAGCTACACAATTCACATGCAATTCCAAAAGATGGCAACCTTAGGCTTCCAAACTGGGGCCTCTGCTAAACAGCTCTACAGCTCCTAACAGTTCACAGTGGTGAATGTTTGAAAATTCTGAGCTTTTTTTTATCCATCTATTCTATTTTTCATATATTTCTACATGTAAGACAGAATATATGTGATTCAGTTGAAAAATGGGCAACTTCTCAAATGAATTTCTGTGCCTGAAGAAAGTGGAGCTTAGGAAGCCTTAGATCTACAATCTCTGTTTCAGACTGTGACTTCGATTTTGTACAGAAGTGAGGCTCTGCTATCAATCTGTGCTGAAGCTCCTCTGGCACAACGATAAAGCAGAGACAGATTGGCAAAAAAATGAGAGAGAAAGAAAGAATTTAATTTGATGAATTTTAGTACACTTGCTCTTGTTTTACAGAATTATTAGGTTTTATTCACACAGTCCACTAGTCTTGCCCGTATCAGTGGACTTTTAATGGCAATCACTACCATCGTGAAACTCTGCATAACTCTGGATAGATATACTCTTGAGACAAGATAACATAAACTGCCTTCATACTACTACATGCATTCTCATGCCTTAAAAGATTATTCTTCTTTCTTGGTTAATACCTATTTTCTGACTTGATCTTTGTGTCCAGTTCCTGCCTTTTTTGTGGTTTAGTGTTCACCATCAATCGTACTTGTGAATAGTTAATGACAGAAACTTCACAGAGATATTCATCAAGAAATGCAGTTATTTTAGAGATTTTTATTAAATCATGTAGTTACAACTGAAGCTGCATTGACAAAACCAAAATTTCTGATGCTGAAGTATAAATTCTGTGGTTTTGTGACAAATACTGCTTTTGCATTACAGGATCACTGCTGGATAGAAAATCAAGCATCTTGCTTATTTTCCAAAAGTCATGTTTGGAAACCATCAGCTTGGAAAAATCTATCTTGGTTTGGCTCAAAGCCAGGTTTTGAAATTTCAGCTTTCATGAAGCAGAAATGTATTTCTTCAAGCAGCTCTAGCAGCAGGGTCAAAATCTAAGCCCCACTCAATTTTATGCAAAGTTTTTCACTTCAGCAGTCGTTCATCCGTCCCCAATCCAGGGATAAAAAATTCTATCTTTTTTTGGTTGTGCCAGTTCCTTATGTTTTGTCCTTCCCTACTTATATTGTGCTGCTGTGAAGGGATAAGTATTGGCCTAAGCTATTACTGTCATTCCCTCATGTATGTAGCAGAACTGGGAGAGAATTTTGAAGGCAGTTTTGCTGCTTATGTGCAGAAAGCTTGTGATTTTAGCATTGCCCACAGATATTTTCCTCCCACTATGTTGGTTGATCATTCTATTTTAAACAATTCAATATTCCAATAGTTTTGCATCACATTCATATTACTCTTCTTGGTTATGTTTATTGCTTGCCTAGGTAAGATTTCAGACAGGGATCTTATTTCTACAAGGTTTTTCCTGTGCTACAACTCTGCTGATGCCTGAGCACCTCAATGTTCAGTACATTTATATCTGCCAACCCAGTAGAATAGAAAGCTTATTTTTTATCTATTTTTAAAAAAGGGAAAACAGTGGTTTGTAGAGGCTAGAATTTCATCTAGCCTTCAGAGGGAAGAAACAGCAAGCTCTTGTGCATAATTTCCAGGTGTTTGGCACCCTAATTACCTCTGTTAAACAGCTGGGGTGATGGATGTTGCATATGGGGAAGAGTGACCAGAAAGCATTGGCATTCTCAGCAGGAAGCTGCTCTGAGCCAATTACCAAGAACAAGGATGTTTCAGGACCTCTGCCTCCTTCTGCAGCTTTGGCATTTACTTCTCCGTGGGCCAGAGGCCCCTCCTTCCTTTGGCACACGGCCTCTCCTGCCGGTGCATGCAAGCTCTGAGCTTTGGTACATGTTCTTACCCTTCTATGTCTTTCAAATAAAATAAATTTAAAAAAAAAAAAAAAACCACAAACAAACAAAAAACCCAAAACAAAAACAACACACAAGCCCCCACCAAACCCATGGTGGTTTCCCTCTTCCTCACATCCCTTATACATGAATCAGTAGCATAAGCATTGGCTGAGAAGGCTTACTGCTCACTTGGGCATGTTGAAGTTACATCTCCCAGATCCTGGGGGAATGCCCAAGTTAGCAGGCTGCCTGGGAGGCAGGAGCTAGGGAGGGAGCTGCACTGCAAGGCTGTGTGAGTAAGCTGGGAGTCCTGGGGCCTGGAGGAGGATGGCTCGTGACTTGGTTCTCCTGGCAGGGAGGGGAGCAGAGTCCCATCTTCCAGACTTCTTTGTGCATTTTAAACACAACTGCAAAACAAGTCCAAGGGGTTCCATCTCTATTTTTGTTATTCAGGTGACAGCCCAAACTACTCAGTGGTGAATGTGTACTCTTTCATGTCTTCTGCTCCCCTCCCTCTCTGCTGTGCCTACCTTCTGATTAAGCATGTTTTAAGGCACCAGAGAGGAGGTGAGAGGAACCTCCTCGTCCTGAAAAGGCCTTTAACCCAGGTGTCTTGTGTTTTTTTCCAGTGAGTGCTCTAACCAGCAGGATACTGTATGAAAATAAACACTTGCAACAATTTTGTCCTCTCTGGCTGTGTTTTAAAAGAAAATATTTACCTGTTCATTTTGTGAAGTACTGTGAGCTCCAGCAGTAGGCTGGGTGTATTTTGAGTAGAGGTATTGGCTCTTTAGGGGCCAGTGTCACCTGGGATTTTTGGGTCTTCACTTAGAACACAACTGCCAAGATGCTTCATTTTCAGCTTGTACAGAAGTAAATTTTTTAGAAAACTTCCAGGTTTAAGTGAGAGGTGTCCTTTGGAGTAGGCACTTGCAGATGTCTGGTTTATGATTTTGGAATTGTTGTACAATATTATAGATGTTTAAATTCTCTGTTGAATGTTATCTTAACTGAGGAGGGCCCCATGTTAGTGTCCTTGCTCCTTTTCCTATCTCTTTGCCTATTTTATTTCCAAATCTTTAAAAAATAGCACAGTTACTAATCTTCATTTCTGTAATACTTTACCTGATAGTCATGTCTCTGTAAATTTGCTCATCATTACAACTACTTCTTTCTAATACCTATCTTGTTTTAAATCTGTGTAACTTCTTTCTATGGAACATAATTAGATTCAAATATAAGCATAGGATTTTTTAGGAAATACTGTCATTATTGAATCTTCTGCTTTTCATTCATCAAGGACCAGAATTTAAAACAGTGCTCATACATCTTAAAAAATTTTGTATTTAGGTCAACCCTTTTTTCCCCTCTCATTTTTTACTGTTACCTCTTACTTCTGTATTTTTCTGTTGAAGATGCAGGGCCAGTTTACTTCTTGCTCCATCAAATTAATTTATAGTAGACGTACAGTGAAACAGTCTCACTGTATCAAGTAGATATACCTCTCACAACAGAAATTTATCCATAAATTTAGATACAGCTTCTCTCAGAAAACATTGTTGGACTAATTTCAGCCTAACAGTGTACTCTTTATTTTATGCTGATTACATTGGTCTCTGTTCAGATAAAATACACTTCTTTATGCCAGTATGTTTTTTCCCAAAGAAACCTCATGAACTAAAAATCAGAGTGGCAAAATACTCATTAATACTTTATTATTTGGCAAAAGTGAAACTAGTGAATGATTTGGTGTCTAAGGTCTGGACAAAATTTGAAAATTACTTAAGATTTTCCCCTGCAGAAACCTAATTCTCTCCATAATTATTGTCATTTCTGCTGCACACAAAGCCCCTCTCAAACTTCACTGGGGATAGTTTCCATGGGAACCAGAGAGTGAGAACTGATGAGTCTTGAAACAGTCAAATAATAATTTTCCTTTTTACCAGTGGGCAAAGATTTACTTCTCCACGGTTTAATGGAAGGCACTAGAGCTTATGTTTTGAGCAAGGGGAGAAAATACAACACCTGAAAGGAGACCAAGTCTGCTTTGTATACCTAAAGGGTTCATTTTTGCTGTATTGAAAGGGAAAACCACAATGTTCTCCTTGCAGGGTTGTATTCCTTGTATTCTGCTTGTAGACTCCTGAATGAGAGAAAGGGAAACTCTCTGTTGAATATAAATATTCATAGTCCAGGGAAGGTGATGAGGGGTAGTGGTCATGAGAAGGTGAGTTAATTATACGTGTGGCAGAGATACAGTCACATCATAAATGCAAAATTTTAGAGGCTATTGAATGATCTGCAGAAAGCATCCCTGGGGAAGGCTTTCCAGGAGCTGGCATTGACCTGTCTCCAGAACTGAACTGTGCTGCTTTTTGCACAGTGTTGAGTGCCCTCTTACCATGCCTGAGTATTAGCTACAATAGGGGTTGTTTATTACAATTTTGTGGGAGGGAGAGGAATCCCTCAAGAGTGATGTGAGGCACTGAATAAAGTCACTCTGAAGTCTAATGAGGTGCTCTGCTGAACTGGCCATTATTCGGTTGCCACAGTCATAGTCATTTGGATTATTTTCCTGAAATAGTGAGAAGAGAAGGGAACACTGCATTTCATTCCTGTGAGAAAAAATTATGGAAAAGATAGAGAAATGTCTGCCCTCTTTTAGATCTGCGAAATTGTTATGAAAGATGACATCCAAAAGGAGAAGATAGCAGGCTACACTTGGCTACTGCAGCCAAGTTGCAGTTCTCTAAAATTGCTGATACACAGAAAAGACCAGAAGTATTTCATTACAGAGAATTAAATTTGGCCAATAAGCTGAGTTTTAATATAGCACAATTGAAACTTGAATTATAGAAGGTAAACATCAAGGTAAGTTTTTTAAAAATGTATTTTATCTTAAACTAATTTTTATATTCTTTACCATCATTTGGTTTTCCAGTGGTTTTGGGTTTGAGTATTTAATATATGCCTGTGTGTAATTATTTTGATCTCCATTTCACAAACATAAAGAGAGAAAAAGGAAAAGTGCATATAGATTATAATCACAATGCTTGGAATTTTTTTTCTCTTTTGCAATTAGTTGAAATAATAGAACCTGAAGGAGTATATTGTTATTTTTGTATTGTGTAATATATCAGCTATAGAAGTGATTAATGATCCAATCCAGAGATTAAATTAAGAAATCCCATTTCTGTCTCTTACCAGTAATTACTGTGTTGTAAACAACGATGGCAGTTACGGTATTGAAAAATGAGGACTCAAATTCTAAAATATTTTTTCTTAGCTTGTGCATGAACCTAAGATAAAACAAGATGCTCGCATTAAAAAAAAGCATGAAAATTATTTTTTCTACATTAAAGATGTATTTTGGTGGGCTTCTGAGATAAAAACCCAGGTGTATTACTGGTAATATTGAAGAATATTGGAGGAGGATGGGGTGGCAGATGAAGCACAGTTATGCTCTCTTTGGATCACTTTATTTTGGCTCCCTTAGCCATGCACAAAGAGAACCTGCAAGCCAGAACTATGCAGTTTAAATGTGCAAAGTAGTGTTCAATTTGTCCTTGAATTCTAATATCAGACTGCATATTTTATAATGACTTCATGTTAAATTACTGCCCTGTACAGCTCTGGCGATCAAAGGTAAATACAAATAAAGACTGTTTCATGTTTTTAATGCCTAGAAGAGCTTACTCACTTCTTACTGCTTATGTTTACCCAGTTCTATGCCTGCCTCAACTTTGAGGAGAGAAGAACATCACAAAAATTCTTCATTCCTGTGACGAGGTGACCTGACTGAAGTTATGCTGGGAAAGAGACTGCTCCTTCTCTTTCCTACGGTCTGTAAAACAGGTATGTTGTGGATGAGGTGTGTAATAAAGCACCAAATGCTAGTATTGGTAGGCTGCTTAATGCTGTTCCCTACTTTTCTCTGAGGTGGATCCCCTGCTGACCACAGACAATAGGTAAGATAATAATTGGAGGAGAAACTGCAGACTATTACCTCTGATGCATCATAAATTCCAATCACTTCTTCTGGAGAAAAAGGCATTAGGGCTGCTGCTTATTCTGAAGGCCTGGGTAGTGTGGAGGAAGAATGTGATGATATTCATATGAGAACAGCAGAAATGGTGCTGGTTCCCAAACACCTGATAGGAGACAGTGGAACAAAGGACAGGGCTGACACAAGTGCCATTTCATCACAGCATGCCCCAATCCAACAGCACCGTTTCCTGGGAGATGGAACAACACTGCGTGCCTATTAATCACGAGAGAAGCTCTCTGCTGTTCTCACAAGTCCTCCAAGACCTGTCTAACTCGAGTGGGCGAGGATCAGCCCACCCATTACAAACTACTGCAGCTTTATCCTACATACAGTATATTATCAAAAATGTTATGTCTGCTCTGAACAAAATGTCCAAGTGTGATAAATGTGGGCAGTCTTCCAAGAAAGTGGGCTTGTCTTCATGAGAAAATTGTACTTAAAATCAAACTTTAAGTTAATTCATTGTAATCAGCCTAATCTACAGACCTGCAATGAGACACACACTTTTTTGTAAATATTGCTGTCACACTCACTGAAATGAATGTTTCATGCAGATTAGTGTGCTGCTAACCAAATTACTTTGAAATATCATCAAATTTATTGTGACCTTCTCCTGTAGCTATGCTTAAATGCTGTGGTCTTCTTTATATTGAACTCATTCAGTTCCATCTGTAATTATAAAAATGTAGGTGCTTTAGGAAAGCTTTCAGTGAAGCAACAGGCATCTTCTCCCCTCCCAGGAGAGCCTATATTTCTAGAGGTTAGAGAAGGACTTACGTAGTCCTGACTGAGAAATGTACAGCCATACTCTCCTCAAACTGCATAAGGGTAGACCTCACTGCTGGAATTAACCCAGCAATTTGAAATGGTACAAGCCAGAATTCTTGATATAGCTTTTTTCATTATTGAGAATTTTGGTAGAACAATGCTAATGGATAATTCACTCTTTTGTAAAATGTAGAATTCCAGCAGAAGGCAAAACTATCAGATCTACATTTTTTTTCTTACAGCTCCAAGGAAAGAATGAATGTTTTCTCGGTACATAAGCTTTTAGTTGAAGAAATACAGGCATCAAATACTTTAGAATCACTAAAAATCTGTCCACTGTGTGCTTATTCTCTGATATAACGCTTGATCATCAGTGATCTATGTTTTATTGTGTTTTACTATTTGAACTGCATTATGAGATGAAAAGCTTGAAGGCACTTTTAAAATGTAGGTTAGGTTAAAAAAAAACCTGTTCAGAATGTCACAAGAGTAATTTAAAAGAAGCTTGTTACTGTGACATTCATGTCTACAATCAATATGCTGGGGTAAGTTTTTATCTGCAAGGATAATGGTAGTAATTTTAAATTAAAAAATAAAGAAAAAATCTGATTCCCAGGAAAGGGCAGAAGTATGAAAGCAGAATTATTTTAATGACCCAGTGAGAAAATTCTGCCAGCAAAGTCTTTGTTACTTGTTTATGTAGTCTTGTGTAAACCAAAAATATTTTAATTGTTTATTTAAAAGATGCAATGTATGTTTTATTTTGTCTCCTCCAATTATGTGTGTCAAATATATTTCACTTTACAGAAACCTTTCAGGCAATTATTCAATAACTTGGCAAGAAGTAACTTAATGACCACTAAGTAGTCCTCCAAACAAGATGTCTCTTTTTCTGCAAGTTGTTAAATTTATGACAAGTAAACCTGAAAGCGTAAGTAAGTAAAGTTAAGCAAGAGACAAAGAGAGTGTGCTAAGCATCAAAAATAGCTTCACTTCTACTTTTACAATGGTGGGGAACAGCTCAAGAATTACAATCCATTTATTGTTATTTTCAGCTAGTGCTTTAACTGCTACATTCCTTTTTCATTTCTTAGGCAGATATTACGATGTTTATGACATAGCCTAGGATTATTTTTACTACATAAGCATCATACTGTTTGTGTCGAAATAGTATCAGGTATTCCCTTTACCATACCACTTCTTGAGTTAAACTTATTGAAGTCACTTTTTTTAAACAAAAGAAAGGACTGCTAGATCAGAAGATCCTAGAGCAACTGGCAAGGAATTTGTTCAGGACCGAGTAAAAGCAGCACCTGAGAAACAGCTGTAATTCACTATGTTGGAAGCATAACCTTTCCCAGGACTGATCTATTCCTGATTTCACTGAAATTAAAGGCTGTGTTCTGCTCAGTTTTTGTAGCAGAGGAGTTAGGCTCACAAGAACTCAGTAGATGCCCTGGTGATACATGAGTTAGGCTGTTGCAGCATGACTCAAGCAATACTGACTTAGGCTAAAAGAGGATCTACTCTAATAAGCAGGGTTATGAATTTGTCCTGGGTAACATGACTGTGACACAGCAATCTGACAGGGATTTACACTGCATTCTTTTCAAGAGGCAAAACATCCCCAAAACTGGTACTTGGTTTGCATGGCAAGGTTTTGGTAGCAGAGGGCTACAACTGTGACTTCAATGTGAAGCTGATAGAAGCTTCTCCTTTATCTGACAGAGCCAATGTCAGCTGCATCCAGGATGGACTCACTGCTGGCCCAGGCTGAGCCCATCACTTGTGGTGGTAGAGCCTCCAGGATAACATAGTTAAGAAGTGGGAAAAAAATTATTGGTGGAAGCAATTGCAGCCAGATAAGACAGGAGTAAAAATGTATGAGAGAAAAATCCCTGCAGACAGCAAGGCCAGAGAAGGAGGGGGAGGAGGTGCATCAGGCACTGGAGCAGAGATTCATTCCCCTGCAGCCCAGGGTGCAGTCCATGGTGAGGCAGCTGTGCCCCTGCAGCCTGTGGAGATCCACAGTGGAGCAGAGATTCACCTGCAAACTGTGGACGACCTCATGCCAGAGCCAAAGGATGGGCCAAAGGAGGCTGTGACCTTGTGGGAAGCCCATGCTGGTGCAGACTCCTGGCAGGACCTGTGGCCCCAAGGAGAGAGAAGCCCCCACTGGAGCAGTTTTGCTTCCAGGGAAACCCCATGGGGGGCCCACACTAGAGCAAGCTGTTCCTGAGCCACTGCACCCTGTGGAAGGAGTGCACACAGGAGCTGGGAAAGGATGTGAGGAGTCCTTCCCCAGAGGAGGAAGGAGTGTCAGAGACAATGTGTGATTAACTGACCACAACCCCCATTCCCTGTCCCACTGTGCTGAGAGGGAAAAATGTAGATAATTCAGGGGCCAAGTTGAACACAGGAAGAAGGGAGGGCTGGGGGAAGGTGTTTTAAGATTTCTCTTATTTTTATTATTTTCTCATTATCCTAGTCTGATTAAATTGGTAATAAATTAAACTTATTTCTCCAAGTCGAGTCTGTTTTGCTCATGACTGTAACTGCTGAGTGATCTCTCCCTGCCCTTATTTCAACCCACAAGCCTTTTGTTATATTGTCTCTTCTCTGTCCAGCTCCAGAGGAAGGGAGTGATAGAGTGGCTTTGGGGGGCAGCTGCTGTCCAGCCAGGGTCAATCACCAGCACTCACTCCCACGCAAGCTCTCAAAAGACTGAATTTGGGACAGTATTTTGGGAGACTTGTACCACAATGTTTCAGGCCTTCCTGACCTCTCAAAACAATGGCTCCAGGGAACAATGCTCTGCTTGCATACCCTCCCTCAGTGGCCCTATGTACTTAACCCTTGCCTGTGTGTATGGGTAAAGAACAATACTGGGAGCTCTTCTCTGCCTTGTTTGGGCAAGCAAAGCTATAGACTCTGTAGTCAAGGGGGATGGAGATGGCCTTCTCCTTGTTTTCTGTATCTAAACATTCTAATGTGGGAGGTGCAGAAACCTTTTGCATGCTGCTCTCCACTCTGTAACCATGTAGAGAAAAGACCCCAGCTTGTGTGGTAGGATAAGATTATGCCATAGGAAGGGTTTAGTTGTTGTCTTTCCCCTGTGTGTTTATTATGAACTGTGATTGACTCAACTAAGAAGCAGGGGGAAAGGAGAGTTTCTATATCTACCTAGTGTGAAGGTTATGTCTTCTGTTTTGTTATTGATGGGGAGCAGGGGAGTTTCAGAATACTGTAGCAATCTACATGGCCACAACCCCCAGCAGAATGCCTGATATAGGTCTATAACCTTTTAATTCAGTAAGTTTGAAAAGAGTTTAAAAAAATGCAGATTTTTGATCTGAACTTCATTGAATTTGTTTGTACAGGCTTGGCTAAACAATGAAATAAGAACATTAAAAATAAGCATCATCACAATAATTTCCTACTGGCTGCTATTGTTTAAATATACATAATCAGCTTTCAAAGTGTACATAGAAATAATTATGGTATTAACCCAGTATTTAAGTCTTCTGCTTTTTGCTTTTTTAAGAAAATACTACCTGACATTACCTTGTTATTTTATACATGTAATTCTGCACATATTTGGAATAACAGAAGCAATTATACCTACATAAGGTACATTAAATAAATAAATAAACAGACCAACTCCTTCTCAAAAAGCAATACAGAACAAGTGGTACTTCATGAGACATGAACGACTTTCTAATTAACATGTATTGCTACTATTAGAACATTTTAAGGCAGCATAGCCTGCAACAATTACTCTTTAAAAACAGTCTGTTTTGTGATGAGTTATGTTCAGCTCCCAGAAGGCAAAAAGTTAAATAAACATTGTCATAATCATGCCCAAGATTAGCATGTTAATTAAAAAACAGAGTTCTCTTCTGGAGCATCTATTTTTCTTCTCCAATTTTGAGCCTTCCATGAAAAACACAGACTGTTCTCTATGCCTCCTCTTTAAAATTTCTTGTGTTACTGATGAATCAGTTAGTGAAAAAATTATGATTCATTCCTAGAAAAAATTTCTTGTACTTTCCCACCTATGTGGCCTGAGGGTCATACCCCTACTGACTTATGTCCTAGCAAGCTTTCTCATTTCATCTGTAAGAAGTTCTTAATTTTCTTTTTGATATTGCATCCACAAGGATCTTGTTATTGAGTTATGGCTGAAATGGAAAGAATGATCAAACTCAAGATTTCTGGCATTGCAGCCTGACTGCAAGCACAGCTGGTAAGTATCATGGGTAATCACATATTCTGTGGTACAAAGTATTACAGGGAGGTTTAGTCTGAGAAATACTGTGTATCTTAGTAATGGTATTAATTGCAGATGGTTGGATATTTGATTTCAAGTTTATGCTTTTCAAGCTCACTACAAATTACAGGGAAAAGGCAAAATGTTATACAAGGCTACATGGTCAGTGATTTCCATCAGTGCTGAATCAGATGGTTTACCTCTACCAAGACAGTTTGACAAGGAAGGAGAAAGAAGAGAAGTGGGCAGGATGCTGATTTTTTCAAAGAGCAATGTCGCAGAATTCATTCCTTGCAATTAGATGGTTTGATAGAGCAAAGCCTTCAGTGAAAGAAGGCAGAAAAAACCCAAAGGCCTTAATTTTGAGATTTTGAATCCTTGAACTTCCTGCTAGCATTGGTTGCTAGACTTCAGACCGCAAAGACAGAAAGAGTGCTATATATAAATGGGGAAAATAGTGTAGACAATTTTTCTATCTGTATGAACAGGCCCATAAAAATTAAGGGGGTGAGGGGAGCTGATTAGTTGAACTGACATCTTAAAATGACTTGTTCAGCCTGTCTTTTGATCATAGAGTTCTTCTTTTTTTCTTTAGTAACTTGAGATACAGAGTGCTTGGAAGGACGCTTTACTTACCCTTTTGTATTACTACTGCATTCCAGTCTTACTCAGCATATTAAAAGAAAGGTTTAAGTAGTAATATATACATTTATATTTTCCTAAAATATCTTTTCCTTCTTTTGCCTTGCCCCTCCACTGGTCAGTACATTTCCCAATTTTAGTTCTAATTGCCAACACATAGTTCTGCTGACAAGTGAGTTCCCTATTATAGCAGTACTGAATGCAAGCTTCAGCAAATCTATTAAAAAGGTAAATAAGAAGTGTTTGGGGCATTTAAGAGTAGTAGGAAATGCTCTGGACAACAATCAGAAGGCCTGCCTAAAAATAAGTATTTTAGCCTTATGCATGTATTGTCCATATTTCTACCTTTACAGTACAGGTTCAGAGTCCTAAACTTAACTTTCAAACAAGCCAGTGCTTTTTGCAGTTTGGTAGTTTTGCAGACATTTCCTTTTCCAGTGATTAGGATAGTTCAGTATAGTTCAGTCAGAAGGACATTTGCCATTCTCTTTAGTGATTCACAGTGTTACTGAGTGACCCCTAATTTTCAAACATAATGAATTCAAGAAAGCTATAGCATAATTTGATGATTTAAGAGTCTTCATCTTGATTAAATATCCCAAGATTCAGTGTCTTGATACAATATAAATTTGTAGTAGTTACAGCAACAGCATTTCATTCAGTGTTTTCCCTGCAGTGGAAAAGATTTTTTCCACTTTTTTTTTTCTGGTAAGTTGTCTCAGTTGTCCTTTTAAACTTAAAACAGTTAATACACTAGCATGTCCTGTGTTCTGATACTTAGGTGATCTTTATATTGAGAAACCATGAGAAATTTCTTCTTAACAAATGATCCATTCATTATAATGCCACCATCTGCTGTCCAGGGAGGATGGAGAGCAATGAAAATGAAAAACAGCAAAATTTCAAACTCACTTACTAGGTGCAGACTCCCTCCAGCAATCTACAAATCTTCAGGCATCTGGCACAGAGTTGGCAGCTTTGTAATTGTGGGAAGTGAAAAATGATCATAGTTAAACTTATGCCTAGCATTCTCTTATTTTTTAGAAAGATAGTAAAATAGTAATGTGGTACCCGTTTGCAGGCATGCATCTATGTATAGCTTCAGATGGCCTCCCCAAAGCACTTAAACTGCTGAGAACACCATGCATGGGCGAGCTGTAGTGTTAGTGAATTTGGGATTTATTAAACTCCCACTCTCTCAGCTGTTTCGGAATATTTGGTGCACTGTGTTCTTTTTCCTTCTCTGAATGGCACTGAGCATAACCAGTAGTAGCACCATGAGATACTACTACCTCATACTATATTAAATATCCACTTTCGTTCCTTGCAGTGAAATAATGCAAGAATTTCTTTGTTTAATGAGATTACTCTCTTCACTGCCCGTATATACTCTTGTAGAGCAGTTGTGCAAAGCTAATTAAGTAAGTTCTCAAGCATAGGATACAAGGAAAATGTTCTCTTGTCCTCCCCCTCTCCCAGCCCAGTTACTTGCCTGCTGTTTCTGGGTTCTTAGTCAGTCCTCTACACAGTCTGGAAGGAGCACTGCCATGCAAGCTAATCATTCCCCTGTTGCTCTGCCTGAGCTACTTCCTTCCTTTTTATTTTTAAAAACTTCTTTTCCTGTTCCAATTACAGGACAAGCTAGAGTTACTGAAATATGAAGCAAAAATGTTTACCTACAGCTGGGATTATTTGGGACTGATTAGATGGTGTTTCTGCCATACAACCTACATGCACCAAAGCCAGTGATTTCATGCCTGATAGGCATCACAGTCAAGGCACTGGTAGAATTCTCAAAGATGCCTATATAGAGGTGTGGGCACATGCAGCTAACTTTTCTTTAGTTTCTGTCATTTTATTCTCTATCTGAAAATTCCACTACATGCAAAATAGATAAATAATAAGGGTCAAGTACTTTTGCTCCTCATGCACTCTTTATGACTTCCCTCTCAGATCTGGCAGGTTGTTGGCAGTTTTGTGCCCACCTGTATTTCCCTTCTGCCTCTCTCTCCTCACTAGCTATTCCTAAATGTGATTTTTCTTTCATGCTGCATGATGTGAAACTACAGACTGCTGGGTAGTAGGTCTAAACTAGTTACCTCTGTAGTCTCACTTTGCTTCATTCACCCTTCAGTCCAGTCTTCTCCCCCTGCCTTCTTTACAAACACTTTTCTTAGATGACAAGATAGTGCTTGGAAGAGAGGTTGGGCATTTGTACAAGGTGAATTATGTAGAGCTGTGCCACACGACACAGAGGAAAAAATAGTAACATGACCTCATTACACAGAACTTTCCTACAAATTTAATTTATGTAAAGTCCTTGGTAAAACAGTTAAAATTCTGTATCGTGTTTCTTCTTGATTCTGGATGCCCTCCTGTTCACTTGTTGTAGACTCTCGATTTTGGTACGTCTGCTTCCACTGAGCTATGAGGCAGCCTGCTTGCTGTACTTGCTTTTGCTGCCCAGACACCAGCACATAAAAATATTTTGGTCCAAATCCTACTATCAGCTTATTTAATAAGTGTTCTTGTTATACTGCTAAAGTGTGCATGACTCTATGCTTACACAAGTGAAAACACTCACCCTTAGCAGGGGGCACTGGAATAATCCGTCAGGCCTGAGTGCCATTCAACAGATGCACCCTGGAGCTCTTTGGTCTCTTGGTCATTTCACAGTTAAGATAAAAATCAGACATTATTTGTTAAGTGAAAATGGATGGGTGGGTTGTATGTAAATATACCTTGCCTTGGTAGCAAGAGTGCTGTTTGCCTCTGGTTTCAACAGAACCTTCTCCTCCTGGTGACCAGGATCCATTACCGAAATACTTGCCAATACACGTTACAGCTTCTCACGTTCTTATAGGGCTGTTTCCCTTCTGAGTGAGTGTGCATCTACTTTGTTCTTACCAGCTATATGTGTTACATCAGAGTATTCGTAACACAGTGCAGCTTTCCAGAATGCAGCCCTTTTCTCGAAGGACAGGAAGTGGGGTTTCCAAAAAGTGGAAGCTTTCTTTTTCCAGCCATCTTGTATGGATTTAGCCATTGACATGACAGTGAGATGACAAGAGGCTTCCCTCGTCTAAAGATTAATAATGCACTTGCAGAGCTAACGGAACATAACCCAGCAGAGCAACAGAGAAACCCAGTAATTTTTCCACCTTTTTTCCCCTCATTTTTCCCCCACGGTGTCTCCAGGCGGCTCGGACAGCGCTGTGCCGGGGGTGGCACCGCCCCTTTCAGCCCATAGGAGGCGCCAAAGAGCTGCTGGTCAGCGCCGCGTTTGTGCTCGGGTGTAAAAACCTCGGGGTTTTTGTAAAGCATTCCTCAAAGTTCAGTGTCAGACCCGCTATTCAGCACCTGAGCTGCTGCGCTTGCTTTTCTGCTACCCTCGCGACTTGATGGTTCTGCCTGTGCAAAACTGGCTACCTTTATAGCAGCTACTGCTGGGCGTTTTTGTCCTGGACAATGGCACAGACCCTTCAAAAGATTTTCTCTTCTATATTGTGCAATTGCTTGTTCTGTTTCATGCAAATATTTATGCAATCCTTTTCCTCTATAATGCTATACCGATTAGCAGGAGTGTTCCTTTCTTAAACATGGCGTAGTTAAATTTGTAGACTTTGATTCATTAATTCTTATGTTTTGCATTTCAACCTGATGGCAGTGCTCTCGCTTTTCTTTTCAATGGCGTGATCCCTTCTTAATTTCTCCTTCTCTTACTCTAGTGCTTTAGTGTTAGCACATAACTAATCTAAGCTGTGTTTCTACAGTGACTGCAGCACTGTGATATTGTTTCTATGCTTTGGCAAAGAACACAGCTTTTCCAAAATAATGGAACATTTTTGGCTGGCTGATGCTCATTAACTGATGACATACACAACACAATATTTAAGTATTTAATGCTTTTATGCACTAAATTAAATTGACTACCAAATCTAGCTTTAAGAGAGAACTTTCACTTGATGGTATGTTAACAAGACAGTACCTGTAAGGTAAGGGAAAAGAGAATCAAAGTACATAACAGGTAACCAAGGTATGGGAAACAATACTTGGGGTTACATTCTATAAGTGACAGAGAGCTGTTTTGAGATAAACAGCTGTTTTCTAATTTTTATTTATTCAATTACTAGATTTTTGTAAGGGAAAAAGGAGAAAAAAATTACACTAATGCAATTTTAACAAGCCTACATTCATGTTACCAAGAGGGTGTGGAACACGGACTACTAAAATGTGAACTCAAACAGAGGCATAAGCATCAGCTTCAGGGTGGAGCAATCCAGACAAATTTTTCCAACTTGGCAATAGATTGCACACTGCAAAGCAGCAGTGGTGTGCTGTATTTTGTGAACTCTGGCCTCTGTTTCTCACTCTCCAAGAACTCATCTTCTCCTCTTTCTAGAATGTCAATAGAGGCTCCAAAGTGTCACTGAATTTGAACAGTGAGTTGGAAAACTGAACTTGCTTCAGTTTTCTCTTCTTCTCTTCTTCATGGCCCAAAATGTTACCTGATTTGCCAAGGTAGCAATTCCTGAACTCAGTAATCAGATTTGCTTGTGTGTTATTGATGACTTAAGTTTTAGCTTTCATATTTTCCAGATTCTGTACTGCATTAGTATATAACTCTGAATTTCATATAAAGTGTTAGCAAGTTCTCCTCATAGTGCAGTTAGACAAAACAATCCTTTTCCAGCCTGACAACCAAGGACACTGCTGCAGCTTCGGGCCCAAAAGTACAAACAGCAAATTGAGGAGAGTGATCTGGGAGGATGGGACTTCATAACCTGAAGCTGTAACTGGACAATTAACCCCAATATGTAAATGGTCCAAAACTTATAAAAGTGTGAAAACATGTAATCCATCTTGGGTGGAGCCACGGCCAGGATCTTGTACTGCCCAAGGTTATCCTTTGAAGGCCTTTCAATAAATACCTATTTTATTCCTTTAACACTGTCTAGCCTCCCAAGGCATCATTATTTACTGACAGTGTAAGTACACTCATAAGCTCTGATCATTAAGTATATTTCTCCCTCCTAGTATAGTTCTCACTCTTCTCCCAGTTTTGCTCACTAAGTGAGCTTTAAGAGTAACAATGGATATCAACTGCACAAGAAATACTCTAAGATAATGCTTTTGCACAGACTGCCAAACCCCATTATTTTCTGTATTCTAGATTTAGACTGTAAAGGAAAACTACCTTTTCAATAGAAAATTATTGTTTCAATAAGAAAATATTTCCATGAGGAGATAATTATTGAATTATGGTGAGGCTCTCAACTATCTCTTATTTCTGCTCTTCTGGTTTGAAATAGTTGAATTAGTAAAATTTCCAAGTCTGAATTCCCAATGATGTTGGAATGTAGAGTCTTCTATACCATGTATCAAAGTATGATACCTATGAATCAAAGTATGTGACAGGGTACCGCTCACCTTGGAGGATCTTACTCACTTTGCCAACTAATCTGTCTTAGGGGATGCTTCCTAATAGTTTTACCACCTAAATAGTTTAACATGAAATGAGTTTTGCCGGGACTGATTCTTAGCAAATCCTAGCAGGTGAAACATTTTGTCTTTTCCTCTTCCATGAGATCATGTATTTTCTGCAACTAGCTGCCATCATTCTAGTTAGGCTGGTAAATAATGTCTGCGTTGTGGTGTAAATGCAGAGTTCAATATTGAGGGCTCACGAGGGAAAGCTGTGTGAAATACAGCTCTTTTGACCATTCTTAAGACTTCTAGCTTTTAATGAAGGCACAACTACCATTTCAAAGTAAGCAGTTGTATGCAGTGTATAATTCATGTTTTCCCCTCTTGAAAATTTGATTTTATTCTAGCCATAGCTGTGCCTTTCTTGAATAATTTAATAGCAGAATGTTTAAGAATGGATGTGAAAGTCTCCTCAGAGTAACTGAGAAAAGGCTTTGCTAGTCTTAGTTTAGGCCTTCATATGCTAATATTTGCCTTTCTGATAAACTGCTAGAATACGCAGTTTTGTTATCATAAGCAGATTTTCTTCAGATCTTTCAGGACAAAGTTCTTTTTATGATGCTATTCTTGATCTTTCAAGTAGTTTGACATGTTCTATGTAAAAACAGCACGATCTCCTGAAGTTGCCAAATTAGTGATATTAATGAGCTCCCATTTTTAACTATTAACAGCTTCCTATATAAAAGAATTACACTTACGGCAATCACAGATTGCTCATGTTTGAAACTACAGGTTATCAACCTATTATTATAGCTGTTTGTTGTATATTTTAGTCTCTGCTACTCTGGTTCAGGGGAACTCTGACTCAAATGTACCTTATCTACCAAAATGTAAGTATTTCCTTCAGACCAGATCTTTTTCTTTAAGCTGGATTACATAATAAGAATTCATGGGAACTGTGAAAAAATAGAACTCAATTTTGTTTATGTTGTGATATATATATATAAGGAAGAAAAACTTACCCCCCACCAATGGTTTGGCAGGATAGGATTTGGTTTGGCAGAGAGGATTTCTTGGCCAAAGATCAGATTAAATAAATAGTTTCCATTTCTACGTGAAAAGATAAATATTATCTTGTAAGACTTGAAAGACAGGAGACAAATGATGGAATGACATTTCTTTTGCCTGAGCTATGTGGAAAAACTTGCATTGCTGCTCTGCTGTGCAAATAAATTGCTATCACAAAAACCTAGTGGTTTAAAAGCAGAGAAGTGACTTAAAACAACCCACCAGTGACATCCAAAGTAAATATAGCAAGCGAAATATTGTAAGTAAATATAATTCACACATCTAGAATAAATAGAAAACCAACTGTTTTCAGTGTTGTGGGACTGCATCAAAACTGGTTTTAAAAGATACTGGGTATAATTTAAAGTCACGCCAATAAGGTTAAACAACTTGGGTCTCTCCCTGCTAGATGTGAGAATTCAGAATCATTTGAATGGAGTTGTTACTGCATTGCAAGTAAAATGACAGTCATACTCTATCATATGTAAATACTATGAACAGATTGTAAATTCCCACTGGCTAGGAAATGGAGTAATTCTATAACTCCAGTGAAGTTATTCTGATTTTATAGTAACATAGTAAAGAGGCCCTTGGTATCTTATCCTCTCTAAAGTATGCTGTGCAGCATTTCAATATTGCTCAGGAGTTAAGAGAAATATCAACCACACTTCAGCAAACCCTAAGAATACTTTCTAATCAAATGTATTATCACGAAAGTACTGAAAATGTGAAAGGACACACAATTCTGATTTTTATTGTTAGATGCATGGCCATCCATGTTCATATATGAAGAGATTGTCTTAAAAAGCAACATAACAATTGAAATTAAATACAATTTATTATCCAAGCCATTACAGTAATAATGTTGTTTCACATTGACACCATGTAAATAAGGATGTAGATTGAAATTTTTTTCTAAGTGATTATAATGTAAGTTTGAACAATTTCAACCAAAGCTGAACATCTAAATAGTGTCCCAACTGTCTCTGATAAAGCAGCCAAAATTTCCAGTAGTTTCTGTACATCTTGGCTGTAATGAACCTGAGGTGGTATTGAATGAACATGACGTTACTTAAAATAATTTGGCATTAGATTCTGTTTCAAAGCTGAACATTTATGTTGTCTACTTACAGCACATTTAAGGAAAACATAAATGTACTATATTATCTGTCATTGTGGAAAACTTGAGATTTCAGGTGCATTGCTTCTATCAGCATCAGTGAGTTGTTTCATTTCCTTACTTTCTACTAGAGTGTAATATAATAGTATAATGTAGATGTAGTTTGTACTATTCTGCTGTAAAATAATACAGCTGTTCTCTTGGGTACATTATTTCACATGTATTTTATGGGTAAGAAGTGACCATCTTGTTTGCACAACTTCTGTTAGAAAATTAATTTAAAGATATCTGTGGCTTCACTCATGCAGATAAAGTAGATGATTTTTTCTAATTATCTTTATATAATTAGATGTGAATTAGTTTCTTTAAGATTGTCACAATTGCTTCTTTGATTTTTTTAATGTTTGCCTGTGTCCCTTTTTTTGGTTGTGTGTGGAAATTATAAAACTCTTAAGGATAAATATCTGGTACATGCTAAGGTCTTCAACTACCCACATTCTTAGCCATAAATTACAAAGGAAAGAAAATATTTAAATTTCTGCCTTATGTCTCTATTCTTCTTCAATAACACCTGAAGTGCTGTTAATATATTTCTGTGTCCAAAAATCAAGCAGATCTCTAGGTGCTCCTACAGCTTCATGTCTACAAAATCATGCCAATAGAAAGACACTGTAAGAGAGGCTGAGCCTCAGATTTGTTGTAATATCTGATGTTTAGAATTTAATAGGTGATGTCGTGCTTAGTTGCAATATTTTCAGTCCTTGTGCAGTGAATCACCTGTAGGACCTGCAAACAGCTGTGAAAAAGTAATTCCTTCATTGGAAGGGGAGCTTTCTGTCACTGCTTTGGAAGCTGAGGGGCTGCCTATGTCTTGGTTCATTACATCTCTCATCTGATCTCCTTTCTCCCTGCTGTGTTGGCATGCTTTGGCACGGCCTTGCTCAGCAGCCTGCAGGGCATCCAGAATCCCCCTCCTCCCGAGCCTCCAGGAGCCTGAGCGGGACCGTGCAGTGCACCAGGACAGGCTACTGCCAGCAGCGGGAAAAATTCTGAAAACCCCTCGCTTCTGTTCCTGGCCTCTGGCGTATATATTTATCAAAATGCTGGTTTTCAACTGATCCTATAAGTTTTGTTGTTTGCCTGTTAGTATTGATGCTGGTTATTTAAACTTTATTGAGGCAAAGAGTTTTGTGCTGCATCCCCTTGGTACAAATTAGGAAAAGATCGATACCTGTGAATGCTTCAACGGTATATGGTACCCATGCTTCAGTCCCATTAAAAGTAATGAATTAAGTTTGTGGATCTATATGCCTCTTTTAATTATTATTATTATTTTTTATTATTTCCAGTCACCACTGTCTTGCTTCTGTACACATAATAATTAGTCTTCAGACTTTGCAGTGTACATCCCCAGGCCATTTTCTGGATATTTAGGCAGTTAATTTAACTAACTTTGCTTAGGAGCTGCTACGTGATTAACAGTCATTACCTTCCCGGATTGCCCATTTTACAAATTACCTAGAGATTTCATGTTCTGTAATTAAGTTTTCTTATTACCTTTATAAAGCCAAAACATTTTTGTGGTGAATTCGCCCAGCTAACAAACAACAAAGACTTAGTGGTTGTGGCTTAGCTCCAAGGGTGATCCTCCGTCCCTGTCAGCAGCTGCCAGCACAAGCCATGCCCACGGAGCTGTGAGCGGTTTGCCGGGGTTTGTCAGCAGCGCGTTCCTCGCTCGGGCAGCCTGGGTGAGCGGATAAACAGCGAGGGAAGGAACACGCTGGCTCTTGATCTGTAGGGAGTTCTCCGTGCGCCCGCTGCCACGCGCGCCCCGCGTGTTTCCCGCAGCGGGAAGGAGCGGGGGCTTTCCCGGGACCCGGGACGCTGCCCCTCCCGCGCGGGGGCGGGCACGCTGCCTCCTCCGAAACGGGCGGGTGCCGCGCGGGCCCGGTCCGCGGGGGTCAGGCTGAGAACGAGCGTTCCAGGGGAGGGAAGAGGGGGATAAACCGGGGCAGGGGGTAACCAGCGGGACTCGGCGCTGGCAGCGTGGCCGAGGCCGGGCCCGTCCTCCGCCTCTCGTTAGTCACCGCCCGGGGCCGGACTGCAGCGGGCCGGCCGCCTCCCCCGCCCCGCCGGCGGAGCGAACCACTGCGGCTCGCCGAGGAGGTGAGGCACCTGTCACCCGCGGGCGGCGGCGGCGGCGGGCGGCCCCGCGGCGGGCGGTAGCGGCGGCTCGGCG